>BHDV01065363.1:48214-106254 GCA_005406045.1 Adoxophyes honmai
ATTTTATTTCTGCGTAAACGATACATATATTATGTATAGATTGCGTGGGCTTTGTCTCTAAAACGGTTAAACAAACACCGTGTATGTTTATGTCACCGTAAAATAACAAAATCCATAATCGGTAGATTCCAAAAGAAAAAAAAATATTACACCTACATTTTCGCAAAATTTAATCCAATCTAACCTAACCTAATCTAATCTAACATAATAAAACCTAATCTGACCTAAATTACCATAATAATAATCTAACCTAACCTAAATTGATTATTTTACGAAAATGCGGCCGTAAAATAATACAATTTGTCTCTCGTTTAAATTTGTTGTCATGGAAAAATTTAGGAAATTTTATAAACTTACGGATCTTGTTATTTTTCAGTGACATTATAGGTAGGTATACTAGATATTGCCAGTGAAATCGTTTCTGTGATAGAAGTATGAATAGATTTTAATATTATTTGCAGGAATACAAGATCAGTAGCTCACATTTACAAGTTGTAAAATAATACTATGGTCTCTTATAAGCATTCAAGATTATACCTATAAGATTTGAACTTTATTAGAATTACTTTGTCACAATCTCATACACACGAAATGCTACTTACACTTTTATTTTGCCATGAAGGTCAAAATCCTACAACAAACTACGAACAAATAAATATCATAATAATATACAAAAGTACATACATACATCACGCTTATATTCCCAAATGGGGTAGTCAAAGCACACGAAACTTTGCGTAGACGAAACCAAGACTATATCACGTTTCGTGGCCACTTCCAGCACCTTCTTTAGGTTTTTATATTGGCAGGTTAAAAGCAACAGGTTGCTAGCCTATCACCTAAAAACCTCTTCACCTCTTACGACATCCACGGAAAAAATGGAAAAGTGTTATTTTATATCCGACACCATACGCCTCTAATACACGCTCACACACTATGATAGGTAAGTAAATATTGCATTCTTGGAAAAAACCCCGTGTGGTGCCAGGTTAGAATAGCAACCCCTTTCTTCCCGTGGGTGTCGTAAGAGTCGACTCTGGGAAAGGGTTAGTGTATTGTGGGCGATGGGCTAGCAACCTGTCACTGCAATATCACGATTAACCAACTGGTTACCCTGAAATTGCTAAACGTGGCATTGGATTTTTGAATTCATGTGCTCTGCCTACCTCTCTTGGGAATAAAGGCGTGAGAATATGTATGTATGAATGTAGCGCCTATCGCCAAAAAATCTCTTAACCTCTTTCTTCACCTCTTACGACATCCACGGAAGAAATAGAGAGGTGTTATTCTAGACCCGACACAACACGACACAAATACACACTCGCACTCTGTAATATAAAATATCACACTCTTGCAAAAATAAAAAAATAATAACTCAAGCGACTCCACGCTCCTCTGTGCCTCAGCTAAGCGTCTCCCGCTGAAGTCGTTTGCAACAAACTCTACACATTTGTGTCACCGGATACAAACCCATTATAATTTTAAATTCTAAGCCCATTTATTTAAGTTTGCTCCCAATCTGCCGCCACCTTTATCTTTGATGCGTTTTTAATAACGCGCGGCTTTTCTTTTTTTTAGTTGAAAAGCGCTGGTTTTTTTAAAGTTAGGCGTTGACTTTGATTTTTGTTGCGTTCTGAAGTCTGTCAAAAATAAAGAAATGTATCCTGTAGAGATTTTAGTGCCTTTTTTCATTACGGAAAAGGCAAAGGCCATACAGCCATACAGCCATGTGTTATTTGTTTATTTATTTTTGACTAGCTTTCCGCCCGCGGCTTCGCCCGCGTGGAATTCGGTCATATCGCGGTATAAAGCGAACATTCCCTCGGGAACATATTTTTTTCCGGAATAAGAAGTACCCTATTATTTAATCCGGATATCTATCTTTACGTCTGCAAAATTTCAAAGCAATCGGTTCAGTAGTTACGGCGTGAAAGCGGAACAAACAAAAAAACAAACAAACAAACAAACTCAATTTCCGATTTACAATATTAGTAAGGATGATTTTGCTGAAGCAGCGGGCCTCTGACTTTAAAGAATGTTGGAATGGAACTTACTACTAATGCTATCATTATACACTTCACAATACTAGTGATGCTGTTAAATATTCATACAAATATGTATGTCCTCAATTCCACTGAAACGAAATTAAAAGTTCGTTAGACTGTTGCAAAATTATAAAATAATAATACCTACTCGTACACAGGTGCAAAATTTTTTCTCCCTATAATGTTTTTAGGGTTCCTTACCCAAAGAGAAAGAGATATATTTTTAATTCAGTAGTGTTTATAGTTTATAGTCATACTTATTATCATGATTTTTGCGTTGAGAAAACAGCAACAGATTCTATAAAAGTCACCAAAATACAAAAGCAAATCAACTCACATTTTCACTGCAAATACCGGCTGCTTACAAAAAAATAACGATAAACTAAATCAAAAAAAGTACAACAATTAAAAATGGAATTAAAAATATTTTCGTACGAACGGCCACCTGAGCAAGTCGGGGACAAATGGAGCTCTAATTAAATATGGCGCGAAATATTTTATTAAGTTTACGAGAGACTGCTTAAGAGGAAATGGAGCGGTCACATTTTGTATGGAAACGTAGTCCCCTGATTCCTCGTTGGATATTACCCGTAGAACAATGATTTTTTACATCAACAATCTAATGATATATTAGCATGTTCCTATGTTTTCCTTTTTTTCTTTATTGAATTATTAAAGGAGATATTAACCTTCAAAAACATGAAAAATTGGCAAGTATTTTCCGTTGTGTTCAAACCTCTAGAAACCAATTTTAACACAATTATATCAAAATATAAGAACATAGAAACACAGTTATGACATTTCTTAAACATTTAATGAAAAAACATATTTAATCGGTTAAGTATTGGAGAAGAAATCAGGGGACTACGAAACGTTGTTTTTGAATAATTTTCATAGGTATTTTCGGTCCGAGCTGTAGTTGTTCTTATCGCACTCGACGTCGTCTGGGCAGGTCACGGCGCGACAGCAATAGATTTAGCAAATACCTATTTTTCAATTCCTTCGACCGGCATATTTCCTGTTAAAACAAATATTATGTTTGCCGTAAGCGTTGAATTTTAATATCATTACTTGTCCGTTTTTAATTTTATAAAAGCAAGCCTTTATGCGCGCGAGATTCGATTTTTTGCGCATGTTTAAAATGTAATGTGCCGGGTACTTTGCCTTCATTTGTTTTTTGTATCCTGGAAAATAATTAGATTCTCGTAGCTGGCTTGAAATTGTGGAAAAATTGTGTTTACATTGTACTTATTTCTTCTGGATAATGTAAAACGTCTTAAGTTGAGTTTAGGACTATGTTTCGGGCTAATTCATAGCCCATCATCTGGGCGGCTGATTCCCATACATTCTACGGAAAGTGAGTATTGCGAGCCGGCGTCCAAATTTCAAAATGATGGTTGCTAACTTGGTAGGTACCCCTGAGTTGGAAGACGGTGTCGGAATAGAAACGAAAAAGAGAAGAAGATTGTTATAAGACTTTTTTTTATCACACGTTCTATGTTGAAACGAGCAAGGAAAGTATTTGTTTTAATAAGTGTGTTTTAGTTGCCTTGTGGTAGTTGTGGTATCAGTTTAATATCAGGTGTTAACATTTCTTTCGTTTATGTTGCTTATGTCGAGGAGACTAAGAAAATAAGTTGATATAAGTATGTACATATTACGCGACCGGGTATCAGCATGCCGCTGTTATACTTTTTTACTTAAATGAAAAAATAATGTGTTTTGTATGTTCTTCCGATCCCAATTGCGAATACATGTGTGATTTTTATATATGATTCTAACTGCAAAAATCTACAACTCTATTTTAGGTATGCAGAATTATTTCCTCTATGAATCAAATCGATGCCATCCCAATTCCAAATGAAATTCGCAACCCTTTCAAAAGATAGCCCGACTAATTAACTTCAAAAGTGACACTCAGAATCAAGATGGAACGAACATTAATTCAGTCTTATATTGGACTCTTGCATTAGCAATTTTTCCCAATACCGCCCTAATTACTTTTACCAAATTCCCATTCCTCACTCAATCAAGTCCAGCCTTGCTTTATGACTTCCATTTTCTCAGGCTTCAATCGCTTCAGGATTTTCCGACGTCTAACGACCAACAACCCTGGTAGCAATGGAATCGCTGAGCGGATCCGTACGTCCATTGAAGTCGGAATCAAAAATTTAAATTGCTAACATTCTTCACTCGTTTGACGGCTCTTTATTGGTGCTCTAATGCGTTTTGCTGGAATTGCGGTTTTATTTGATAGCTCGAATACTTATACAGCTGGGTATGGATGCGAATGGCTATAGCCATGATTGATAGCAATGGCAATTTTATTTCCTTGGAAAAATGGACGGCGATGAATTTTTCTGCTGCTTTAAGGGTGAGAATGGTTTAGTTATTACCAGTAAAGGTTTATTGACTTACACGAATGAAATGGAGAGGTATTATTCTAAGCCCGACGCCACATGGCAACACAACTTTTTAGTTCTGTATTAAAATCATACTGTTTTGTGATGTTTAATAAAGTGTATCTCTAGGTTTGAAACAATCAAATCTCTGTGGTGTCGGATTAGATCTCTCCATTCCTCCCGTAGGTATCGGAACAGGACTCTAAAGGAACAGGCAACAAGATCCTAACTTGTCACTATTATATTTCTTTGATCTGTCACTAAACCATAAATTATGCTGGAAATGCCTACAAAACGTGAAATAGCCATGTAACGTGCTATACAACGTAACGTCTCGTAAGCTTTTCTTATCCCATTTAGTAACATAGGCGTGATTGTATGATTGAAACAACCCTTTTATACACACATCGTTAAAACCCTGTAAGATAAAAACTAGCATACAAGTTGAGTTCAAAATGCTTTAAGAAAATTGTAAAAATATTGCAAAACTCTTTCCACGCTTGATGCACCCGATACTGCATTAAAAGTCCAACCTTTTAAACTGCGCCCTTTCCCAAACTTTTATATTTATCGACGGCTTGTTAGTTCTTTTTATATCAAGGGCCAGAGAAATATGGCTACATTTGTTTGGTAAACTGGCAACACTGAGGGGCGGAGAGGGTTAAATGGCGATTCTTTTGCTATTCCTGGCAACAGATTTACGCGGTGCCCAGGGCGAGAGTCTTATGGATGGTGTTTTATATCTTTATTGTGATCTTAGATGTTTTATGCGTAGGGAAATATGGATGCCGTTGTATGGGTAGGATAGTTTGGGAGTGAGCTGTAAAAATGGGAAGTATGACATTGCTGTGGTGGCGTTTATGGACTTAGTAGAAAATGAGCGACTCGAAGATGTATGTGATTACATACTTGAACACAAATTCAATGTGCAATTTTTGAGGCATCTACAAATTACATAGGATGCCCCGTGTGGTGTTGGGTGGGATCTTACGTGGATATCGTACGACTTAACTAAGGACATAGGTGTGGGTTTACATTAACCGACAGGCTAACAAATTGACCTTTTAACGTAAACCTAACAAAATGCCGGATTTGGTGGCGACATGTGGAAAAGTCATGGTTTCTGATTATGAAGTATCTCGCGTGTGCTTACCATCGCGCCAACGTTCTCAAGTGGGGATGCCAGAGCACATAAAACGCAACGTAGACAAAATCATGACTACGTCTTTCACACTTCAAAGCTATTTCTATCATATCAGTTAAATTTTAGGATTAAAAACTCGTGAAAGAGACATAAAAGTGACAGGTTGCTAGTCTATCGCCTTAAAAACACCTGAATCTATCTTCTTATTCAAGAAATTGATGACTCCACTTCAATCAGTCAACTGCTTGCCTCCATTGGTTACAGTTAGCTTTGAATAGCGCGGTGTCAGTTGTTCCACTGGTCTGCTCTAAGATCTGGTCAGACCATCGTTTTGGGTTTGGCCAGTAGGATATTTTTAATCCAGTTTTCTGGTGACAACCAGATGCTCCAAACCATACACTCTTCAACGAATCATATGGCCATAGTAGCACAATATTTGCTGCAGACAAACAGTAGATAGGCGCTTAAGAGGAAACATGCCGGTCGAGGGAATTGAAAAATAGGTATTTGTTAAATCTATTGCTGTCGCGCCGTGACCTGCCTAGACGACGTCGAGTGCGATAAGAACAACTACAGCTCGGACCGAAAATACCTATGAAAATTATTCAAAAACAACGTTTCGTAGTCCCCTGATTTCTTCCCCAAAACTTAACCGATTAAATATGTTTTTTCATCAAATGTTTAAAAAATGGTATAACTGTGTTTCTATGTTCTTATATTTTGATATAATTGTGTTAAAATTGGTTTCTAGAGGTTTGAACACAACGGAAAAAACTTACCAATTTTTCATGTTTTTGAAGGTTAATATCTCCTTTAATAATTCAATAAAGAAAAAAAGGAAAACATAGGTACATGCTAATATATCATTAGATTGTTGATGTAAAAAATCATTGTTCTACGGGTAATATCCAGCAAGGAATCAGGGGACTACGTTTCCATACAAAATATGACCGCTCCATTTCCTCTTAAAATAAATGACTAACAATACCACAAAAGACGGACAATCTTTTTGAATAGAAAAACCCCGGGAAAAACATACGAAACTTTATTGACATCGACAATTTGTCCACAAACGGTCTACGCCCCGCAGATTCTTCGATAAATAAAATTGGACGGGAGAGAGGACCACTAACAGACCGACTTCCGAACCGGGATATTTATGGGCAAAAGGGGTGTTTTATAGCGTACCATTTTAACCCACTTGCCCCCGGCTATCCTCACTTGGTGGACGCTGTTGCAAAGTTGCGTAGCGGGTGATAGTTTTGTTATACAATTCGGCGAATGCGCAACGGTGTGACATACAATCAGCAACAGTGTCGATGCAACAGAAGTGCCAAAATATATTACCTACATGACCTTACCATTAAGACAATATGAGCGCATGCGAATATTTTTGCCACTTTGACTGCGTCGATATCTTCGTTACTGACTGTACAAGGAATGGTATGATCATTGGAGTGATAGAAACTTCAAATACATACATTACGCCGGTATTCCCTAATGGGTAGCCAGAGCACACGAAACGCTACATATACAAAGTCGTAACCATTTCACGTTTCGCGACCGTTTTAAATACAAAAACATAAAATTAGGCCCGAATCCCCAGACAAAGTAGGCAGTACACAAAAAAACTACTTTAAGCAAAATGTCAGGGTTCACGGTACACAAAAGAGAGAGAGAGATAAAGCCTTCCTAAACCTATCCTCAGTCGCACGAAATCCACTGTATAAATATAAACGCGTTATTTTAACCCGACAACACACGATTATTCTACGGACATCAACTTAACTGTTCAACAAAGACATGTTACGCTTCGGTGTGACAACCGCCCTGTTTTATTCGACGTTTGGAAAAATAACTTTATTTTTATCTGTATATTTATTTCGGCCCTCCGCCGATAAGAAGATCTCGTATTGTTGCGTTTAGGAGAGTTTATGTTTGGCAGGTCATTCGGTGAAACAGCCCGATTTGATTTGTTGCAATCTTATTTCGGTGTCATGGTTACCCTGAGAAATAGTCAAGGTGAACCTTTTTAGAAATTTCTTTCTATAATGTTAACGTCTTATTGGTCGACATTTAAAATAACGTCGCGCCTGTCTACCCAAATGAGGTAGGCAGAGCAAAACGTCACATGCCAAAGGTGTATAGTGACAGGTTGCTAGCCTGTCGCCTAAGGCATAGCTCAATCTATTTCCTTAGTCGCCTCTTACCACATCCACAGACCATACGGCGAACATGAAGAACCTACACACACACACTCAGACACTTACAAAATTTCCATTTTTGTAATATTGGTATGATGTTTTTTTTGGTAAAAAAACAATATCTTGTCAATTTTGCATGTGACGTCCATACAAAATGTATTAGAAAATAAAATAAATATTTATTGCTTTAGCGGCAATTAAAATCATAATCTGTGAGAATATCAACAGTCTAGCTAGCACGGTTCGTGAGATACAGCCTGGTGACAGACGGACGGACAGACGGACGGACGGACGGATGGATGGGCAGTGAAGTCTTAGTAATAGAGTCCCGATTCCACCCTGTGGGTACGGAATGATACGCTGATAAAAGCCGTGATAGCCCAGCGGTTCGAACTGTGGCCTCTCAAGCAGGGGGTCGTGGGTTCACACCCCGGGCTCAAACCTCTGAATTCTTCGGAATTTATGTGCGATATCAAATTTGATATTTATCACGAGCTATTCGGTGAAGGAAAACATCGTGAGGAAACCTACACACAGCGACGAAGTAATTCAACGTTGTGTGTGAAGTTCCCAATCCGCACTGTGCCCGCGTGGGAACTATCGCCCAAGCCCTCTCATACTGTGCTCTGCAGTGGGACGTATATAGGCTGATGATGATGATGTTGATGTACGGAATGATAAAAACGATGATTATGCTCGTAATGGAAATGAAAAAGGACACTTTTTTGTAAGTCATCCGTACAAACACTAGCGTCTTGATTTATAAATATCAAATTCATCTAATTAAACACTTCACCCAAATAAACACCTTAACTAATACAAATTCCTAAAAACCCAAAATCCCAGCCACAAATCCGTACATTTTTCATCAAACCCGCTTTCAAAACAACTAAATTATGGACAGAAAAAATCACCCGAACCCTATAAAAAATATCCAACAGGGCATTGAAAGATTGAAAGGGGGAAATCACTTACACAACCAATTTATGGGAAAATCTGACCCACGGGAACTCCGTGGTTGGACTAACAACGTTAGCTAAGGCGAAAAACTTATAAGCCACCTGTAGGGACGTGAGATTGGTACCGCTTTTGGGTACTGGTACCGAAAATGTTGGTACCAAAAGTTTTGTTAAACTTTGAAACAGCATTGTCATCTTGAGAATCAATTGGGAGATGTGGTATTTTTTAAGCACCTACGGCGTGCTGAAATTAATGTATTTCTATCTAGCTATCTATAGTTAGAAAATAAACTATTAAAATCAAAAAGTAAGTAGAAACAAATTTAAAATAGAAAAAGTAGATTTTATTGCGGTATTATTAATCAGGAACTAGCCCACGACTTTTCCCCATTTATTTTTTATTTTGTTCTGTCACTAGGTACTAAACAACAAAAAAATAAGGGAAAAGTGAACAGTTGTAGGTGTAAAGGTAAAATTATGACAGGTTGCTAGCTTGTCGCCAAATGCAAACCTTAACCTATTTCCTAGCAACCTGTCATAATTTCTTAGATACCTCTTACGGCATTCTCGGAAAATATTACGAAATGTAATTCTAAACCCGACACTACTCGGTACAGATTCAGAGCGGTATATAAAGCGGTACCAAAATTTCGGTACCCGAATTATACCAACCCCATCTCTAAAACGGAAAACGAGAAATAGCCCTGTTCTCGACCAAATTGATTGAGGCCGGTATTTTTACCCGTCCCACTCGGATAGGGCTGCGTAAGAGTCGGATAAACAATCGAGTCTGGCCGTTATACTTTGCGATTTTTCTTCGAACGTTGGGTTATCAATCAAGGTCTGAAATAGGATTGTTTTAGTTTAGATTAAGTCAGTGTTGGAAGGTTTCAATTTCGGGTCTGTCTTATAAAAAAATTAAACGTTATAGGATCACTTTGTTTTCAAGTCTGTCTGCTATACGTGTGGACAAATCGAGTTAAAAAAATTAATGTTGCGTCAAGCAATCATGCTGCAGTCGCTATAGGTTTTTCAGAAGTATGACGAGCTTTCACGTCCGCAGACGTAATGTACATTCTTATTGTCTTTAGACATGATACAGGTGAAACTAAATACAGGGTTGTAAAAAAGTATACTTAATTGAACTTGAACAATCATTGGGTACTTAATTAAAATTAATTAAAATGTCCCTGTGTTGCACGAGTGTGTGATACGAATTTCTTCTGTGGATATCGTAAGAGGCTACAAAGGAAAATATTTTAGACGATACGCTAACACCCCTGTACCCGTTTTTTAGGGTTCCGTACCCAAAGGATAAAAACGGGACCCTATTACTGAGACTTCGCTGTCTGTTCGTCTGTCTGTCTGTCTGTCTGTCTGTCACCAGGCTGTATCTCACGAACCGTGAGAGCTAGAGAGTTGAAATTTTCACAGATGATGTATTTCTGTTGCCGCTATAACAACAAATACTAAAATTAAGATAATTATAATAATTAAGGGGGGCTCCCATACAAAAAACGTGTTTTTTTTTGCTATTTTGGATCTATTTAAATAACTGTAACAGGTACATACTTGAAATGCTCACAGAATATTTAATTAAATATTTACTTTAAAAGGAAATAATTAAAATAAAATAAAATTAGTAGTTAAGGGGGGCTCCCATACAAAAAGCCTATTTTTTTTGCAGTTTTTTTTTTGCTGTTTTGGGTCCATTTAAATAATTGTAACAGCTAAATACTTGAAATGCTCACAGAATGTTTAATTAAATATCTACTTTAAAAATAAATAATTGAATAAAAATAAAATTAGTATTTAAGGGGGGCTCCCATACAAAAATTCTGATTTTTTTTTTGCAGTTTTTGGTACGGAACCCTTCGTGCGCGAGTCCGACTCGCACTTGGCAGGTTTATTCTTACTTAGTATGTTAAAATTACGAAAAAATTTGCTACAAAGCATAAAATAATTAACGGCTTTGCCTGTAAAGCCTTTCGTGTGCTCAACCTACCCCGGTTTAGTATACAGGCGCAATATTTGCAATCAAGTATCACAGGGGTTCCCAATCTTTTTTAGCCCGCGGCGCACCTACAAGTTTAGAGTTTTGTTACGGCGCCCTACCCTGTGTATTTGAAAAAGATACAGTACAATTAGGCTCAGATAATGGTAGTATTTAGGTTGAGAGTGTAAAAATGAAAACGGTTTCGGATAATGATAAAGAATCGACCCACGGCGGCGCCCCTCAATACTTTCTGCAGCTCACCAGGGCGCCGCGGCGCATAGTTTGAGAAGTATCAAATATTTCGAATTTTAACAGTATACACAACAATGAGGGAGGCCGAAGGATATCTTAGTCATACATAGGTTTGTCTGTTGACCTAAATGCGATGAAAGAAACCCAATAGCGCGTTTTGTCTCACTTTGTATGAATGTATGAATGCGGGCAGCGATGTATGACCGATACGGTGTGCTTTGTTGTATTGAATAGAGGCTTAGATTGCTGGCTACACTTGACATACAGGGGGATGTCACAATGATGAAATAAATTAGTCTGTTTTTTCTTAAAAGTTAGCAGAGTATTTGAAACGTCTTGCAATAAAATAAGTTTGTCTTTATTTATATGACGAGGTAAATTTTAACAGTTTAACAGTGTGGTGTCGGGAAAGAATAACACTGTACCTTTTCTTTCGTGGATGTCGTAAGAGGCAACAAAGGAAATAGGTCAAGGTATATTTTAGGCGACAGCCTAGCAACCTGTCACTGTAGTACCTACCTGCCAACTTAAAATCTAAAAAATATGCTAGAAGAAGCCAGGAAGCGTTAAATAGTCATGGTTTTATTTATTTATGTCTAACTATTTGTGATGACGGATCGATGTGATTTTTAAGTTTTAATTATTATTGTTGTTTATTTTTTTAATTTTTAATTGTATTTGTAATGCTGTTTGTTATAAAATTGTTTGTCTTAATTATGTAAATATGAATTTCACAGTGCTATAGTTTACACTGTCATGCTGTGTTATTGTTTTGAATAAAAATAAATAATAATAAATAATGTCGTTTTGTGTGCTCAGCTTACCCATTTGGAAATGTCCAGTGATATATAAAAAGGCGTGATTGTATGTACGTTAGTATGAATGTATGTAAATTGAATGGATTGGTATTGGTAGTAAGTGGTTACTTAAGAGCGTGCACACAAAATTCGGTGATTTTGATGTTTTTCAAATGCTTTAGAAAGCTATAAATCCTTAAGTTTTTAAAGAAAAACTACTGTAACATATAAATAAACTCTTTTTCTAGGGATTAACGGAAAAAAATATTTTAAAAGCAACACAGATTTCTTTTACTTAGCCAATTTGTTGAAGGGTTTTCACAAAAATACGCGTCAGAGCTGTCTTTCACTTGAAAATTTTCCATTAAAATTTACCATAAACGATATAAACTTGTTATTATCTGATAGACAATATAGTCTACTGGGGATTAACGGAGAGACATGCATCAAATTATTGGATTTTATTATTCAAATATCACTTTACATAATTTCAAAGTTTAACTATTACTTTATTTTTTTTCTCATTGATTTTAATGTAATTACAAATGAAACAATTTTATTGTAAATTTACAGAATATGTTTAATCTAACCATATTTTTTTCATGGCTAAATATGAGTTAATTTATTTTTCACGATTTTTTAAACATTGGTCCAAAACCACTAAGGTCAGGTGGGGGAAGAGAAACGCAGGGATAAGAGGGCTCTACAGACCATAATCACTCATAACTCGACGAGTTATGGTCTGTGGTGCCTCTTACCCCTGCCCTGCCCCTGAATTTCTCTTCCCCGCCTGATATTATAATTACGTTCGTAAAAAATGTGTGCGCCCTCTTAACTACCAAGAACTGATGCTACCAATCTTACATTTTTCTCTGAAGCTATAGCTTGTATTATTCGACAATTATTTTGAATATTGTGATTGTCTTTTAACAAGCACAGAAAATGAAAACATAAAAAAACTGTTACCTAATTTACCGTCGACTTTAGAACTTGAAACCAAAACATAAATACTTAAAAGTACAACAAAACGTGAATCATCGATGTGTCGAAATAACAGCTTGTGACTACCCCACTTGGAAAAGGCGTGATGTATGTATGTATGTATGAAAGAATCATATTTTTGACGGCCGGATAGCCCAGCGGTTAGAGAACCTGACTGTGAAGCTTAAGGTCCCGGGTTCGATTCCCGGTCGGGGCAGATGTTTGTATGATGAATACGAATGTTTGCTTTCGAGTCTTGGATATTTATCTGTATATAATTAAGTTTATCCGTTGTCTAGTACCCATAACACAGGCATTAAATTGCCTACTTTGGGACTGGGTGATTGGTGTAAGAATTGTCCAGTGGTATATTTATTTATCCATCTGGTTACCCTGAAATTGCTAAACGTGGCACTGGATTTTTGAATTCATGTGCTCTGCCTACCCCTCTTGGGAATACAGGCGTGAGAATATGTATGTATGTATGTATATTTATTCTCAATCATCCTGTACCTCGCGGGTCACAGCGATTGTCACCATGTCACGCGACACGCATTGTCTGCTCCGCGGTCTATTGTGATGGCCGCACGCTCGGCTGCCCGTCTTTGCTTCCGTATCGGGACACGAATGTCCAGCTAACCTGTGACTTTAGACGCCGATCGTCATCTGTTAATAAACAACAATAATAAATGCCCGTGTTAGGTACACTAGGATGCAAAATTGCTTGGATAGCTTAGAGGCGACAATCGTTTGGCGTCAGAAGCCGTGTTTCGATAACCATCACTATCGCACGGCGTAAACAGCTTCAAACGACTTTCATTTGGACTTGTCCATGCAATTTTGCATCCCGCTGTATGTATATGGCGCAGCACAGACGACACACTTTTTGTGCGCTCGAGTCTGCGGCACACAAAAAGTCTGGAAGGACTGTATGAATTGTGCGCTGGACTTGTGTGTGCGTTACTGCATATAATTCCGTAGGTACTATTTTCACAGACTAAAAAGTCCGTCGGGATAGTCTGTCGTCTGCGTAGGCCCCAAATTCTCATCACCCTGTACCTCGCGGGTCACAGCGATTGTCACCATGTCACGCGACACGCATTGTGTCTGCTCCGCGGTCTATTGTGATGGCCGCACGCTCGGCTGCCCGTCTTTGCTTCCGTATCGGCACGGTGTCCAGCTAACCTATGACTTTAGACGCCGATCTTCATCTGTTAATAAATAACAATAATAATTAAATAAAGCCCGTTTTTCTAAGAATGATACACACAGATGATGTAAAATATGGTGGCCAATTTTTTAGAGTTTCAACAGACATTTCAGATCTTGTCAAGTTGACATTTCAATTCGACTGAAATTTGTTTTTCAATGTGATTTGGACGATGTTTGAAATCCAAAACTTTGATACCATAATGACGATAACATAACATAAGACACACGCACATAAGATAACATTACAATATTATAACCTTTTGCGTTGCTAAGTAGTTCTTGTCTACAGTTTTTGAACGCATTTTTGGGACTAGGTGATTGGTGTAAAAATTGTCCAGTGATATAATTATATCAGTGATATATTCACAACATAAGGCTGCCTATCGCCATGCAAACAAGTCGCACTCTTGCCAATCTTGTTAGCTTAGCCTGCTTCCTTTGCATTGAAGAGGAATTATAATCATCAGAGCCTTTGGACAAAACTAAGCAAATAACTTCTTCGAGGCCAGTTTTGGCACGTGTTTTAGGGTTTAGGTTAGACTAAAAAGGTATAAATAGTAGTGACAGGTTGCTTAACATATTTTCATTAGTTTCTAAAAAGGATTTTTTATTTAACCACTAGCTTTCCGCCCACGGCTTCGCCCGCGTGGAACTCGATTAAATTGCGGTATAAAGCACAACTATAAGAATACTTCTCGTTTCAAACGACACACAGCGCCATCGATCTATCATCTATCGATTGGTCATCGATCGATATCGATCTATCAAGCAAACTATATTTTTGTTTTCCTTCGGGAGCATCAATTTTTTCGGGATAAAAAGTAGCCTATTATTTAATCCGGACCACTACAAAATTTCAAAGCAATCGGTTCAGTAGTTACGGCGTGAAAGCGGAACAAACAAACAAACAAACAAACTCATCTCTGACTTATAATATTAGTTAGGATTTAGAAGGTACTAGGATAGTGTAACCCGACAGGCTTGATCTAGATGAACTAAAAATATAAAAAATATCATGCTAAAAAAGCTACAAAATATCAAGTAGGTAAGACTTTGTGCAACGTTTCGCGAGCTCTACCCACCCCAAATTATACAAGCAACGTCCAAAATTATAACCGAAGGTATAACTTCACCAGGTAAAAAAAACAATGTAAAGCGCCCCTCTTTCTCATTCCTGGTAATGAAGTGGACAATTGTCAATCAATATTTAATATTAATGTCTCAGCCTAATCAACGGACGCAAATGGAAAAATTAAATTTGCCAAGTCGATTTCATTTTTCATTAATTCTCCTTCAAGGGTCGTTGACACGGAGTTAGAGTGAATAGAAGTGACAGGTAAGGCCCCTGCGGTGGTATTGTACTTATTGTCTAACGCTTTTCGGCAAACAAATTGGCATGATTTTAGACATAGATAGAGAGAAAGAGAGTTAGTAAACGAAGCGCTTTTTCCAGGTAAAAGTGATGCGTGAATTTACTCTCTCTCTCTCTCTAAAATCATGCCAACTTATGTGCCAAATAGTGTAACTAACTAAATTCGACGACGAGCTCGACGTTGAGTCGTAAAATTTTCCAAACGAACAAGAATGTGTGGTGTCAGATCTAGAATAATACCTCGCCATGTCTTCCGTGGATGTCGTATGAGGCGACTAAGGAAATAGGTTTAGATATGGTTTAGGCGACAGGCTAGCGACCTGTCACTTCTTTTTATTTATTCCCTTAGTCTTTACAATATCCATAGAAACAGACAGTATTATTCTAAACCCGATAACACACGACAAACAAACACAAACAGGCACATTCGATAGCAAAGTATAACCTTAACTTGTCATTTCCAGCTCCTCTAACCCGCCGCGTCCCCAGTCGATACCCGAGTTCCTATATAAAATTTCCCTCGGGTTGCCAACGAGCAAAAAAATACATCTTTTTTCCTTTACATCACTCTGTTTAACCCTCAAATGGTGGCTAATTTCAAACGGAACGCTGATTAATTATTGATAGCCCTCTTGCGGGTCGATTCGGCCTGTTTGTCTTTTATGTTAATTTTCTTCTTTTCTAATCCCCCTGCTATAAATATTTTACTGGGGATGATTTTATTGTCTGTCTTTTTTAGGATTACTTGGGTATTGCTTTGTTTTGACGACCAGGCTTAGCACGGTAACACGTTCTAGTCGTCTCGCGCGCGGGATAGACTATCCGTTACTTTCTGAAGTCTCCAGTTAGACAGTGACAGGTATTGTCTATATCGCGCTTATCTCTACTCGCGCCTTGCTGTGCTAAGCCAGCAGGTAGTCTAGTGAGAACTTGGATACGGAGGTTGAGGGTCCGGGTTCGAACCTTTGTCGAGGAATAAGATTGTATGATAATAATATACGATTTTTTTCTGAAGTGTGGGATATTTATTTATAATCTACACTTATATCTCTATGTTTAGTATACATTGCACCAGTTTTAACTTGACTACAGTGACCGAAGTCAAATTCAGAAAAAATTTAAACAGACAAACTTTACCAAGTTAAATTCCGAAGATTATAACCAATTAATAGAACATCAGATAATTGGTGTAAAATGTCACCGTATGGAGCCTCGTTTAAAAATCACACCTCTCCAATTATTCCGTGGATGTCGTAAGAGGCGACTAAGGAAACAGCTGAAGGTATATTTTAGGCGACAGGCTAGCAACCTTGTCCCTATAGTACTTAAATTAAGACCTAAAAAAATGAATGTGTTTAAAAAATCACGTTAAAGTGAACCAAAGTTTTTAAGATAAACTACGATACACCTCAATGCACTTAGCGAAATAACAAAAAACAGGGGCAAATTTTCAAGAATCGCTAATTTGGCAAAGGAGCAGCAAACTTTGCAAGTTTTAAAAACTTACGAAGTTTGAAGCAATAAATAAAAACCGTGTGGACTGCACAGTTGTGTTCCTTTGCTTTTTGCAGAAAAAACTAGTTACGACATCCAATAATGTCTGTACCTATACATGATAGCTGGAAATTGATCGTATATAGTTTTACTAGTGGTCGCGGGTATGTACGCGTCTGAAAACCGCTGTGAAGTCCTTTCTCGGAATTTCCGTGTAATTTTTACATACTTTATTAAAAATTTTCCGTGTTATACATTTATCTGTATAATTTAGATCACTATCATAATTGAACGCGTATTTTTAATGATTTGAGGTTTCAGGACGCATCCATGGTCACAAGTAAAATTTTAAGTCTATGGCAGCAGTGGACGTAGGTAGGTACTTATAATAAAATTGTTTCTTGTACCTATCCGTCTGTAACTCCAACAATTTTCCTGGTAATAAAACGAGAGAAAAGCGTTCAGTTTTGCTCATTTAAAGCCGAAGCAAACAACTAGTTCGAAAAAATTGAAACGTATTTTAAATTTGAAAAATCGTCACAAAAGCCCCGAGGCGTACTCGAAAAATCTCAACCAATCCTACTGATTAGCCCCTTTTTATATTTGGGGGTGAAGTTAAACGCAGATTAAAGCCCCCCCTGCACTAGGGGGGTTGGATTAATCACTGTTTAAAAAATTAGCCCCCACACTTGCATTTCCAGTTCAAACCAGATCAAACCAGTTTGCTAAGACCTGAAGTATGCGTTATGGTCTAAATAAAGTTTTTTTTACGCCATCTTCAGTATCTGTGGCTATTTACCGCTTAAAGCATAAATTTTAGCTTTGAAAACGGATGGAAGAGGTACCTAAAATAATTAAGAGTTGCTAGTCTGTTGCCTAAAGCATACCTAAACCTATTTCCTTAGTCACCTCTTACGACATCAACGGAAGAAATAGAAAAGTGTTATTCTATCCCAACACCACACGGGCACTACTAATAACCGTGACTATATTGTGTCTTGTATGACGACACCCACAATTCCGTCATTCTTAAACTTAATGCACAACAGCTCTATTGTCTAACGCAGCAAAATTCTACATCGTTTTTAATTTGACAGCTGAAACCAAAAATCTGACTGAAGTGACACTGAAACTGTCAAATTAAAAAGCAATGTCGATTTTTGGTGCGTTAGACTATTAGCGCTGCTGTTCTTAATTCAAAAAAATCTAACGAACGCACCGCACAGATCAGCCGCAGCTCCCACGAAACTGGCCGGAGACGCCCGAAATTAGCCGAAGCGGATCGTAATCGAAAAACAAACGTTCAAATTCAAATTCCGAACCCTAGTCCCGGAGCGACGCAACATTTTTCGACATATTTATGCAAGTTTTTTATGAACGTTAATTCACGAAATGGATTTCGGGGGGTGGGTGGCATTATCTGCGCGGTTGTCATCTTTGCGATGGAAAAATGTCGCTTAGGATTATTTTTTGCCCGCTGATGGCACAAAAGTTTATTGAAATGCTTAATGGAAGTAGCATTGGATCAATTTCCATAAAACGAAACAAATACCGAGTGGGCACGCGATTTGACCCTCCTTTTTGAAGATGGGGCGACGGAAAAATGTTTAGTATTTTTAATGCGGTTTTTAGTGCTTTAAATTGCGAAATGATGCGTTGTCAAGTAAACGAAGTATCAATTTAAGTGAATGTTTTTCTGATTTAATTAATATTTGTAGGTATAGGTACAGTGAAGTGGGGATTTTTGAAGTATCGGTAACTTGATGTCTGGATGCTTTGGCAGATTGTGAAATATGATGATAATATGTGATGTTGAACAAAAATGGTTGTTGTGCCCCGTATTATATTTTTATTGATTTTTCCAAACATCGGCTTCCTTTAAAGTTCATTTATGCTAAATTACTTAATGTACTTATTTCTAGGTGACCTATTACTAAGAAAGTTTTAGAAAATAGACATTTCATTATAATATACACTGAAAACAAAGTCTTGAAGAAGTTTTATCTCAATTACACCCAAAACTCTCAATGTCTCAAAAAATGGCGATCGCTCACGCCACATTTAGCGTCGAGTCTGAATCAAACGGCCGAACGAACTAAATCGAGCAAGAAAAGGGCATAAAATTAACAAAAAAACAATAGAATTAACATAGAAAACATCTGCGCCAAAAACGGCTAGCAGCTCCCGTACTATTGTCTCGAAACTGTCTAGCTTTTCACTCGAACAGTAAGCGTGAGTTTATGTTTGGGGTTAGGTAACTATAGGGTGCTATGGACTTCATTACTGAGATCATGTTATGTTTGTCTATCCAAAGTATAAAAACTAATTGCCTTACAAAATTGGTTCAGTAAGAATCGGACTCTTGCGTGAAGGTATTCGGACAATACACTTTTAACACGTGAAGCTGTAATCCTGTACCCTGTTTTTCTGTACCTATTTTTTGTGCAATAAAGAGTCATACAATACAATACAATACAATACTTTTCTTGTATGACATTTTTCTGTATATTGTCTTCTTTTGTTATTATAACTACTCAAAGAGCTAACGCATCGCCTGATAGTAACAAATTGCCATTGCCCGTAGAAAACTGAAACTGCAAGTCACAACTGCAATTCAAATCACTGGAAAAAAAAGTTTACTCTTGAGTAGATCTCCTGTATGTTTTCTATTTGTAGGTATTTGTCACAGCAGCCGTATCAAAACATCCAGTTGGTATCTTTTCGATATAATTATAGACAAAAAAACACCGCTTTTCGCGTTACACGGATACGCCGTATCTCGTAGTAAGGGTCGTCGCAAGGCGCTAGCGATCGCATTGATTCCTCTTTCCAAGGGAGGGAATTTGTCAGGTTAAAAGCAATAAACATTAAAAATAAAATGGCGGATCCCCCCCCCCCCTTAGTCATTATCGTTACGACGAATCGTTTCCGGCTAGTTGGGCGGAATGTGTATGTCTCGAGATGAGGATGAGGGTTTTAAGATTTTGGTTTGATGGTAATTATGGAATTGTGTGAAGGGAATGAAGATTTATACATATTGTATTAAATTTACAGTGATCAAAGGGAGCACAAACCAGTTGACTGGGGTGCAGTGCTGGATTAGATATTTAAAAGATCAGTATTAGATCAGTATTATCAGTTTTCTTAAATAATACATACAATGACGATTTTTTTCAAATTGAGTCAGCTCCTGACCGAAACGTTACATTTTCAAGCTAATTTCGGCTTTATTTTACGTAGAGTTAGAATGTCCCTCAAAATTTTTAGTGCCGTAATAAGCATACCTAAGCCTTCTTCTTTAGTCGCCTCTTACAACATCCACGGATGAAAAAGAGAGGTGTTACTCTTAACCGGACATTACACAATTAGTTAGTAATTAATTAATAGATGTAGGTGTATTTTTTTGTAATACAATAATCTCAGTGTCTGCACGACTAATGCCGAACATTCACAGTTCTAATTCAGTGGCCAAAAAATTGTACAGTATGTGTCGACCACTGGGTTAAGATGTCGAATATTGGGTAAATTACAGAGCAATAAAGACCCACAAGGAACAGCGTAAGCAAACCGCAAAACCACGACGTTAATAAAAAAACTTTCGACCATCTCCGAGCATCAATTCTTATCATCAGCACCATTATGGTACCCTGGTACAAGTTGGAAGCTGACGACACGCTAAAGCCGAGAAGACGTTACGCATTCTCATACTCATACTCATTTATTTGTAAAATAATTATAAGTATATCAAAATAGAATAGAATAGAAAATTACTGAAAATTATAATGTTAAAATACATTATTGCGTGTATAATGATGTTACTGTACCTATCTATGAAGTAACTATTGCACTGCACTAGTGTACGACAGCACATTACAACAGTCGTCGATCGTGTCGATTTTAGGAAACACTGTTCCATGTTTTCAGTGAATATTTTTAGAAGTGAGAAAAACCGGTCGCGGTATGTTTTAAGCGACAGGCTGGAAACCCGTCACTATCATACACAAACTTAACAAATACACATACATCGCGCCTGTTTTCCCAAAATAGTGTAGGCAGAGCACGCAAAACGCTACATAGACAAATCCATGACTATTTCGCGTTACCTAGCCGCTTCTGTATTATTTATACTCTAAGTTATATTAGTATTATCACTATTTATGCCTCTTACCCTAAAACGCAGACTATCCTAACTATGACCACTTGGAACTGTCATGCTTTTGTCTGTGCAACTTATTAAAAAGTCGCTGAAATGTACGAAATAAAAAAAAAAACAATCACAAAATTTTGCGACAACGCTGCAAATATCGCGACACTGTTTTGACAAAAAAAAAACAAAATGACAGTCGCATCATGACGCAACAATACCTATGTCGTTTGCATTTGTTTGTCACCGGGTGTCGACTCGCACCTTAAGGGCACGCAGTCCACAGGGAGGGTTCCGTCGATATTTCCCAATAAGCTAGTAATCGACACAATCGTAAACGTCCGCGTAACATGAATTAATATTGCTGGGGAAAGTTAATAACAGGGTATTGATGCCAATACTGCCGGGATAATGTGTGGTAATAATATCGGGAGATCTGTTTACCTTCTGTTTACTTCGGTATTAGTTTTTCTATTTCTTCATAAATACCTACGTACATTATGTCTGTATTCCTGGGGTAGGCAGATCACATGAAACGTTAGTTAGACGAAACCATGACTATTTCAAGTTTTGAGGCCAACAATACAAAATAGTAGCCGTGTGGATGTCGTAAGAGGCGACTAAGGGTCTCACCAAACCAGTCGACGCCTTTTCGGCAAAATGCTGGTAGAAAAAGCTTTATGTCAACGCAATAAGGGCGAACAAGACGTGAATTGGCTCGGCCATTCTCGGTCGAACGAGCCGAGCCGTTTGACGTCTTGTTCGCCCTTATTGCGTTGACATAACGCTTTTTCTACCCGCATTTTGCCGAAGAGGCGTCGACTAATGTGGGGAGACCCTAAGGAGAAAGGTTAAGTATGGTTTAGGCGATAGGCTGCACCTTGTTACTTTTGTACCATTTAACTTAAAACCTAAAATGTGCTTGAAGTGGCTACGACTTGTGAAATAGTTATGATTTTTTCTATGTAGCGTTTTGTGTCTGCCTACCCCACCACCACCACTGGTTAAAATATTTAGGTACGGTCAATTCACGACCACAAAAAAAAATCGTGACATTCCTCACACTCTTTGTTTACATAAAATACATATATCACTAGACAATTTTTACACCAATCACCTAGTCCCAAAGTAGGCAATTTAATGCCTGTGTTATGGGTACTAGACAACGGATAAACTTACTTATGTATAGATAAACATCCAAGACTCGAAAATACACCCTAAACTATTTACCTAGTCTCCTTACGATATCCACGGAAGAAAAGGTGTTACCTACAAAACAAATTATTCTCACTTACAATACCTAATAACCACCGCACTCTCAAACGTCATCAGTTCTCATTTCTGCGCATCATTACGTATTGGAAGGCACATTATCTTATTAGAAATTACTGCGGTCCAGACGATAATGGCCCCTATTGGCACGCACCCCCTGGGATTTGGGGTGGGATTCCTTTGTACAAAAGTTATGTGGCATGTGGTTGTTACGAGGGCCACGTTTGTTTTTGTACTGGATGTGGCTTTGAATAGAAAAGTGTCCAAGACTCACTTATAAGAAAAAAACCGGCCAAGTGCGAGCCGGACCCGCGCACGAAGGGTTCCGTACCAAAAACTGCAAAAAATCGGAATTTTTGTATGGGAGCCCTTAAATACTAATTTTATCTTAATTTTATTATTTATTTTTAAAGTAAATATTTATTTAAATATTCTGTGAGCATTTCAAGTATTTAGCTGTTACAGTTATTTAAATAGACCTAAAACTGCAAAAAAAAAAACAAGTTTTTTCTATGTGAGCCCTTCTTAATTTTTATTATTTTTTTGATTTTAGTATTTGTTGTTATAGCGGCAACAGAAATACATCATCTGTGAAAATTTCAACTCGCTATCTCTCACGGTTCGTGAGATACAGCCTGGTGACAGACAGACAGACAGACGGACAGACAGCGAACTCTCAGTTATAGGGTCCCGCTTTTACCCTTTGGGTACGGAACCCTAAAAATACGGATTCTACTCTTATATCGACGATTTCATGTCTTGGGCTAGTAAATAATTATAATTTAGCCGAATTCATAATAATTTTGTTTTTGTAAGTAACCGTTGAGAGTATCCGTGTGATGTCCGATCTAGAATAATACTTTTCCATTTCTCCAGTGGATGTCGTAAGAGGCGACTAAGGAGATAGGTTCTGGAATACTTTAGGCGACAGGCTAGCAACTTGTTACTATTGTACTAAACTTAAACCAAAAAATATGCGAAAAGTGAAAAAAAAAACATGAAAAACTCGTGGTTATTTCTACACTATGTTTATCTTAAGATCAAGACAGTTTTTTTTTATTTTTCTCTGAAATCCAAAGGCAAAACTGGAAATGACTACTTTAATAACACTTCGGTATTACTGTTTGTGATAAATTATCTCTGATAATGTTTTCAATACAAAAAGTATGAGTATTTGCAACGATGCCATATGACATATGATTAAGTACTTAAAAATGTGTACGGTTTTGGCAGTTAAAATTCAATTCTAATAATAAATAAATTCTTCAAATAACATCCTTACTAACATTATAAATCGGAAAGTGGGTTTGTTTGTTTGTTCCGCTTTCACGTCGTAACTACTGTACCGATTGCTTTCAAATTTTACAGACGTAAAGATAAAAGTCCGGATTAAATAATAGGGTACTTTTTATCCCGGAAAAAATTGAAGTTCCCGAGGGAATGTTCGCTTTATACCGCAATATAACCGAATTACACGCGGGCGAAGCGGAAAGCTAGTAATATTATATGTGATGTCCGTTTGTTCTGTCTACTTCATTAGGGAATACATGCATGATGTATGAACTACGCTCTTGCCCCTTCCAGCACAACTATATCTCTAAGGTCAGTCAATGCTCTTCTACGCCGAATTACTACTATCGCAGACACCAGGCTTTTTGCCATCGATGTGTGTGATGTAATTATGGTTGTTTATGTCATCTATTATGTGTCCTGTGTGTTGTGTTGTGTTATTATATTACTAAACATCATTTGTACGATATTTACAAATAAACACAATCGATTTTGCACTTCGTTTGAGTCAAATAATATATAAAAAAAGTATATTTTTAACTTGATTATATATTTTGACCTTGTGAGGTTTCGGGCTTAGAAAAGGGAGTTTCCATTTCTTCCGTGGATGTCTCAAGAGGTGAATTAGATGGATTTATGAAAATTAGATTCAAATAAAATTTTGTGTCGGATTAAGTGCGGAAGAATATGTTACACGTGAAGTCGTCATGATTTTGTCCATGTCACTTTTCGTGGGCTTTGCCAACCTCATTTAGGAACACAGGCGTGATTTTATGTATGTACTATCGAACCAACTGATTCCTGACCCACCACAGAACGTTGTCACAATAAACGTAATAAAGATTTCCTTTGTCAGGCAATGCAATGTCACTATGACGTTCACTGTGAATAGGTTCTATTGTGGGTCAGGGATCAATTGGTTCGATGGTACCTATGTACCTATGTATGACTGTATATATCTATGTATTATGCTCCAAGTGGCTTAAAAATGTTTTGCCTACGGTACGTTCGTTTTTATAAAAAAAGTGTCGCAAACTTTGTGATGATGTTGATCTTCGTTTATTAAAAAATATATACGAAAAATTCTGAATGAAATTTATTAAAATCAGCTAGTTCACGTTCAAAAGCTTTTAACTTCAAACTGAAGGCCCAAGTTGTTTCACTATAATGATGCTTTCAGTATTCCGCTAGTTTTTGCGTATTCAATTAAATACGATTTTCAAAGAGCCGGTAGAGATGCGGCTGATCGTTAGTCGGCGACGAATCTATAAAGAAAAATTTATGGGAGAAATATTTAAAACATTGATGTTTGTACCTATGTCAAACATCAAACCCATGGATACTGGGGTAGGAAGAACACACAAAGCGATACATTGGCTAAGTACTTTTAGCTTATTTTTTAGATTTTAAGCTAACAGGTACCTACAGTCGAGTTCATAAATATATGAGCAGACAAATGCCAAATATGTAAACTTTTGCACCTTATTGTCAATGTCATAAAGGTGTACAGATATTTTTGAACCCTCAGTTTTGCTCATATATTAATGAACTCGACTGTAGGTACAATAGCGTTAGGTTGTTATTTAAAACAACTGTACTTACATAAAATGAAATATGCATTTTAAAATTCCATGATTTTATTCCAAAAGGGAGTAGGCAGAGCGTATAAAGCGTTTTATGGATGAATAATATCCTAGAATGTCCGGTTTTGGCAATTTTTGATTTCAGTTTAGTTTTACAGTATAGTTTTGGGTTTATAATAAAACCCCTCCATTTCTTTCGTATGTCGTAAGAAATAGGTTACAATATATTTTAGGCGACAGGCTAGTAACCTTCCTTTTGACTCAAAACCTTCAAATGAATAATTATGCTAGAAGTTGCTACGAATTGTGAAATAGTCATGATTTTTTCTACATAATCGTTTCGTGGGCACTCTGCCTACCGTAATTAGAAAAACAGGCGTGACGTTGTAGGTAACGAGCCAGTGTTTTTAATAGTCTGGTGTCAATTATCTAAGCTTAGCTAGGAACATAAAAAAATATATTTTTAGAAATCACTACCACATTTTTAGTCGAAAATTAGTCGGCAAAGAAAGCACATCTCTATATTCGTATGCCGACAAATCCGCGCAGCACGAGATCTGTTAATGTGTATAGGCGGATTAGTGTTCGGTTTTATCTAGGCCTGAGTGTACACGAACGGACAAACATGTTTTGTTTAATTTAGGCATATAAGGTGCTAATAAATTAGGTACCGATATTAAATTTTGACACGTGTGGATATCGGGGTTTAGAATACCACCTCTCCGTTTTTCCCGTAAATGTATGTCATCTGATGCGACCACGGAAACAGAGTTAGGTATGATTTAAACGACAGGTTTCAAAAACCTGTCACTATTAAGCATCAAAAATCTAAGACGATGCTAGATATTGTGGCCACGAAAAGTAGAATAGTCATAGCTTTGACTTTGTAACATTTATTTCTGCCTATCTCGTTCGGGAAAACAGGCGTGATATTTATGTGTATGTTTTATGAAATGACACATCAAATCACAACATTACCCTTTAATACAAATTAAGCAAAGTTTAGGAAAGTCTAAACAATCATTATCATTCTGTACAGTTTTTTTAAACAAATTTTTCATCTACGGGCTCGTGGTCCGTACCTTGATGATTTTAGTTTTTTTTTTTAGGTTAAACAGTGCGCTCCGCGTAAAGACACAGCAGTTTTACAATAATATATCCTGTACAGTTAAGTAACAAGACGTTGCATTTACCACTGTAATTAAATATTTGGTTTATCAATAAAAAGTAGCCAACTACCTACATTTATAACGTTCTACATTCTAGAAGATATTTGAGATCTTAGTCGGGGACTATTGTCTAGTTAAGAGAGTATTTTAAGTAACAAATATATTATGTTTCCCTAAATTGTGCTTAAAGTAGCTCCAAAACGCGTAGACAGACTTGGTTTTCTGTATAAAATACATATTTCATGTTTTACTATCTCAAATTTTATAAAATACTTTTTAAAAACATCCGGTTTTAATTTAATGTCTTTAGAGCCACTTTATTACAAGCAACATGTTCTGTAAAAGAAACCGCTATTTTCTGAAAATAAAACGAGATTGTGTACACCCAGCCTTATAATTTCCACAACCAATGCAGAACATCCTATATTTTTGCTCAAAGCTTATGAGAGATACGGAGTCTGTGTCCGAGTTTTATGATTAATATACAAGTATTTTGTATACAGGGTGGCCCATTTAGATCGGTTTTAGTGGGAAAGACTGAAACTACTCGTATAAGAGATATGAAGTACATATAAATAATTTCAATAATTTTGATAGCAAAAATCACTACATTAAACAAACTACCGAGACACTTCATAGCGAAATAAAAGGAATACATCATTTTCAAACGTTACATATAGAAATATAAATATCCCGTGTGGTGCTGGGTTAGAATAGCACCTCCCCCTTTCTTCCCGTAGGTGTCGTAAGAGTCGACTATGGGAAAGGGTTAGTGTATTGTGGGCCATGAGCTAGCAACCTGTCACTGTAATATCACGTTTAACCATCTGATTACCCTGAAATTGCTAAACGTGGCACTGGATTTTTTAATTCACGTGCTCTGCCCACCCCTCTTGGGAATACAGGCGTGAGAATATGTATGTATGTACATATAGAAAACCATGTCAATTTCGATTCGTAGCCACTTTTAGCATAATTTTAGGTTCGAAAAGAGACGGAACAGGTAAATTAGAGACAGGTCGCTAGCCTATCGCCTAAAATATTCCTAAACCTTTTTCTTAAGTCGCCTCTTATGACATCTACAGAGGAAATACAGAGGAAATACAGAGGTGCTTACTTACATAATACTACTATGTACTACTTATATGTTTTTACATGTACCCGTAATCATATTTATCGGATGTCCATCCCAAATGGGATTCGATGAGCAAAGAGCACTTAACGCTTTGATGTCCAGACGCCATCCCCTTTATTTGGAGTAAGAGAGCGGCTCAAGTCATAAGAGATAGCGATTAATAAGAAATATCGCACTGCTAGAACAAAACCGAGGTAGCTTGAAATGTATCTTAACTCAAAACTAAACCTTAGATTGATTCATCAAGTCTCATTTTTGAGAAGTCATACATTAACAGTTAGGTCTGTTTTGATCTAGCAGTGCTATATCTATTCTCCGTTTTATATAACACTAGCTTTTGCCCGCTGCTCCGCTCGCGTTAATGTATGTATGTATGTAACTCTTAAACTCGTTAAATTCGGGGTATCGCAGAAGAGATAGCACACATACCAATTTTATAGCTTTCTACATTGAAAACTTCCACTCCTCACTTTAGGGAAATGGGGGGTTTTGAAGAGACAAAATGTAGCCTATGTCACTCTCCATGCCCTAAACTATATCTACCTAAAAAACCACGTCAATCCATCGCTCCGTTTAATCGTGAAAGACGGACAAACAAACAAACACACTTTCACATTTATATATTGTTTTATATAACATTAGATTAGATTAAAGTGGTCAAATCCTCACAGTTTTTACGTTAGTGCAAGGCGTCACCGGATAGGGTGATACCGTTTGTATTGAGAACATTATAACAAACAGTAATAAGTGTTGTTGAAAAATTGTTCGGATAACTCACGCTAATAAAATCGAGTTTATTCGACATGTTTCGGACTAATTCGTCGAGCACGAGCAGTCGCGCGAAGAGAGCCGAGGCGCGCAGTTCGCGTTTGGCAGCAGCAGCTGCCGCGGGTCCTAGATGAAGGGCTACGAATTAGTCCGAAACATGTCGAGCTAAACTCGATGTTACTAACGTGAGTTATCCGAACAATTTTTCAACATGAGTGAGTCTCACGGTAGTTTAATGATTAAGTAATAAGTGTTTGCAATCATTATTTCCAGTTTCACTTTTTAGGTTATAATAAAATATAAGTCTAATCTTAAAAGAAACGTAGTTTAGAGCCTAAATATTTCCAACTATCTAGGCTGTTAACGTGTACAGCGAGATGCGCGAGACGACACGTGTGCGATATAGACGACCTGTCATTTTCTTACGTCTCTAGTTAGACAGTGACAGGTACCTATAGTCTATCTTTTGCATGATTTCCACCAAACGGCCGGAATCGGAAAGAATTTTATGGTCTTTAAACAATACTGAACCTTACGGTCACTGTGTTTAAGTCTACATTACCAAGCAGCGTACAAAAGCTAGGTGACGCACGTTGCCCGCGACCACGGAATACAAAAATAAGGTAATGTAGACTTAAACACAGTGACCGTAAGGTTCAATATCGTTTAAAGACCATAAATTCTCTCCGATTCCGGCCGTTTGGTGGAAATCATGCATTTCACGCATCTACTCACGGTTTGCTGTGCTAACATACATACATACAGTCAAGCCTGTGTTCTCAAATGGAATAGGCAGAGAACACGAAACGTTACATAGACAAACCATGACCATTGTATGTTTTCTAGCCACTTTTGCTATAAATTCTGGCTTAATAAACAGATAAAATAGGTATAATAGTAACATGCCGCAAGCTTGTCGCCTAAAGCTAAGCGTCCACAGGTCCGCATCGCACGCATCGGACGCATCGGATTCAATCAGATGTATGGCGAAATGCGATGCGTACGATGCGGACAGGTGGACGCACTTGTATGAGTTTCTATACAAAGAATACTACAATCCGTTGCGTGCGATACGTCCGATGCGTACGATACCGACAAGTGGACGCTTAGCATAAAGCAAACCTTGACCTATAACGACATCCACGGCAAAAATGGACAGGTGTTACGAAACAAAAACAAATCGACCCGCTATCGCTTGTAACTCAAACACTCTTCTTAACACCACATGTGCCCAGTTTTCTTTTCCTGATTATAAGCCATTAGACTTATTTCCCGCTAATATATGATTTAGGGCGATCCTGTTACATATACCCCTGTTGGGGGCAAATGATACATAAATAAGGATATCTGCTTAAGTATGATATTGATGGTGATCTAAGGATCTTGGATTTAATGTGCCTTGAAAATATTTATAAGATGATATCATTACGAGTAATTTATACGCTTAAATATCATACAATATGTAGAAAAGACATTTACTATAGAAAATAGACGTAGAACTATGACGACATTTGATACGGCAAGACAATTTCTAAAACCATTTTAACTTTTGTTCTTTTAATTGAAAAATTACTTTGAGCCAGGACATATAAAATATTACAGAGATAGTTAATTTGTAATGAGGCTTTTCTAAACGGCTTGAGTTAATATACGCGAATACTAAGAAAGGAGTTTGGGAAAAATCAAACTTCATTGAATGCAAGTAGCGATAGGAAATAATTATAGTAACAAAAATTACCATCAGTTCGCTAATTAAACACATTGTATTCGAATTGTGTCTTTTGCACAAACATACATACATCACATTAACTACCATGAGACTCATTCATAGTGAAACAAACGGATCTACTCACGTTTTTATATCGAGATTAGCTCGACATGTTTCGGGCCAATCCGTTACCCATCATCTCAATCATCATGCCAATCTCGATATCAATTACGTAAGTAGATCCGTTCATTTCACTATCCATTCATCACGCCTATATTTCCAAATGGGATAGGCAGAGCACGTGCTACTATACAGACAAAATCATGACTATTTCACACCTCGTAGTCACTTCTAGCTCAAGTTAGAAGCTACAATAGTGACAGGTTGCTAGCCTGTCACTTAAAACATACCTTAACCTATTTCCTCAACAAATTGCCACCAGTACAACAATAAAATCGAATTAGTTGCTATAAAGAAAACTCTGGGCAGTGTATCCCCATTAACAGTGCAAATGGTTGCGGATGAGAAGTGGCCACTGCATCGCTCCATTAGCGATTATTGTCCAAGTTTTGCGTGGACAGAGCGCGCGAGGGGTTAAGTCGCTAGATATGCCAATTTATGGAAAAAAATTAACATGCTTCACATTTAAGTTGACAAACGAGGTAAGCAGAAAAACCTTAGGATTATCTTAGGTTCTAAGTTAGGCGCAAATATTATCTTTGGTTTTAATTTGAATAAAAAATAATAATAGTGTCAGGTTTCCCTTGTTGTGTCTGGGTTAGAATAGAATATCACCTCTCCATTTGTTTCGTGGAAGTCGAAAGAGGCGTCTAAGGAAAAAAGTTTAAGTACGTTTTAAGCTAGCTAGCTAGCAACCTGTCACTATTATACCTCTTCCGTCAGTTAAGTACATATAAAGACACATGGCTACGAAATGTGAAATAGTCAAGGTTTTGAATGTGTATTATCTGAAATGCTTTTTGCATCAAGGAATCCATACGTGATGTATGTTTTATCACCAGACCCTAACCTCCAAGCAAACATAAAAATTGACTTTTAACCTCGTTCCTTCCAGCGACTTCATCACATCTCTGTCAAAACTCCAGCCAAAAGCTAGTACATATTTACGGCATACATAATTTATGACCGTCGTATCGGCTGTCCTACCCTGCCAAATATAAAAACGTCGTAATTGCACTTGATTTCTTAAGGATTTACAAGCTTTTTAAATTAGCAAGGTTTTATTAAGCCACCAACAGCGACTGCATTTGTTTTGCGGATATTTTGGGATGATTTTACCCACTTACGCATAGGAGGGGTTAAGTTACATATTCATTTTATGAACGTCATGCCTGTATTTTTTCATGGGGCAAGTAGAGCACATGAATCGGTACATAGACGAAACAACGTCTACTCCAGGTTTCATAGCCAGTTTTAGCATATTTTTACGTAGGTATTTAGCTAGGTGAAAGAGGTATAAATAGTGATGAGTTGCTAGCCTATCACCTAATACATACCCAAACGTGTTTAATTAGTGTCTTTTATGACATCCACGGAAGATACGGAGAGACGTTCTAAAGCCAAATCGGGCTAAGTCAACATCAATCGTTATCGTAGCAAAAATGATGGCTATTTCACGTTTCGGTGTCACTTTTCGTATTTTTTAGGGTTTTAAGTTAAGAGGCACTAGCAGTGACAGGTCGCTAGCCTGTGCTTTTTGTCTTAACATAGCACTAACGTTTCTTAGTCGCCTCCGTCGACATCCACGGACGAAATAGAGAGGTGTTATTCTAAAACAACCTTCCTGAATTATAACCTCTCTCATTTAAAAAAAGAAATCATCATTCGTATTGTGACTTTAGTAAAATGTAACATATTGTGACGTCACGAGTCACTACGCAATGTCAATTAAGCCACTACAATTGCGGTCCATTTCATCTCTATTCCGATAACTATAGGGTCTAGATTTCCAAAATTAAGTCCAAATTCGTTGGGACACTATCAATCGGGAATACAGCAAAATGTTTTACAGATACTAACAGCTTATTGAATGGAGTTAAAGTGAAAAATGGCTTGGCTTCTGGAAGAACGTAAGTTTGTATCAATGTGTGAATTGCATCGTGTATTTAATTTCGATTTCGATGCAGAAGTAAAGGTGCGTTCATATTGGAGATTTTAGTTACTAAATACATGGACATGCATAATACACATTATGCCTGTATTCCTTAGTGGGTAGGCAAAGCACACAAAACGTTATAGGATAATCAAAACCATGACTAATGACTGTTTTTCGTTTTATAGCCACATTTAGCATGACGAAAGAAGCATAATAGTGACAGGTAGCTAGACTGTCGCCTAAAAATACCTCGACCTCAGTCACTTAATTTAGTTTTCTTCTCTCAATTCAAGAGCGGAATCGATTAGTACCCATTTATAAAAGTTACTTTTTTCACACACTTAGGTGGTGTTGGATCACGGAATTAAGTAACGAAAAAAAAATTTTTTTAATAAGCATCAATAGCGCGTATAATTTGATGCATAAAGGTCCGACCACACCGCAGCTTAAAATCCGGTCTCGCTGCGGAATCGCAGTGTCGCGTCGTTTTCGCACCGGTTTCGCCGCATGCTCCCACACCGCAGCTTAAAATACGCTGTCGCACCGTAAATTGATCTGCGTAAAAATCGCAAAAAATATTACAAGGAGATCTTATGGCAGACACCACACCGGTGACGTAAAAAACGCAGCTGTCTTGTAGATGCAGCGATTTTTACGCAAAGATTTGCGAATCGGGGTTTCTCGGTTATTGTCGGTAACACTTCGTTTTTCACATAGAGATTATCAGATTCTATGTCTAAAATTTTAAAAAGGAACGAGACAACTGAGTCACTTTCTTTTGTTTTGTTGCTGTGATGGGTGCAGTTGATGTTTACTTATGTCAAATAGGTATTTGAAGCATGATTTTGACGCAGCGAATTTTAAGCACCGGTTTGGAAGGTTTGCGACAAAAAGATTATCGTGACACACGTCGTTGCGATTCCGTTCCGTCACCGTTTTTTGAGCTGCGGTGTGGGGAGCACGCGGCGAAAACGGTGCGAAAACGACGCGACACTGCGATTCCGAAGCGACACCGGATTTTAAGCTGCGGTTTGGTCGGACCTTAAAAGACAGTTTCTATTCAAATTGAGAATCGAAACGAAATGGAAAACTTTTTTACAAAACACATCAAAATATGAACACACCTTAACCGGACAGCGGATTGTCCGGTCGAACGCCTGTTCACACCCGGCCGTGCCGTCCGGTCATCCGGAATGATCCGGACACATGGCGCTGATAGTTCACTGTGAACGTATCCTTTAATTAGGCACTAGTATTTGCAATACTTTTGGAAATACATACAACCATCACACTTGTTATCCTATAAGGGATAGGTTGAGCCTACGAAATGTTACATAGACAAATTAACCAACTATGTTTCGAAGCCAAATTCATCATAATTTTTTGGTTGTAAGGATACTACCGTGTGGTGTTGGGTTTAAAGTAACACCTGTCAATTTCTTCCGTGAATGTTGTAAGAGGCGACTAAAGAAATAGGTTAAGTTATATTTTAGGCGATAGACTAGCAATTCAGGGCTTCGTGGAAAACCAGCGTTGCTGCACCTTACTGATGCAACTCATGCTGAGCGTAGGCCCATTTTTCGGTTCTCTTGTATCACCAAGACAAACTGTAAAAGGTTTTTTTTTGTAATTTTTGTATGCTGATGGTCTAGGGACCCAAAATAATAATTTTTCTTTCTTTCTTTCTTTATTGTACCTGCCAGCCAGCTAGAAGTGGCCACAAAAGTGAATTCATCAATCAAGCATGGTTTTATCTAAATGTAGCGTTTCGCGTGCTCTACCTACCCCACTTAGAATCGCGTGATGTATGCACACTCTCTTAAAACTAGGTATACTTCTCTGGAACCTGGTGTACACGCCTAGGGTTATTTCAGTCGCGTCAGAATATTTAACCCGTCCCGTGTACATGTCACTCGCAACATCAATCGCTGTATCTCGCACGGCTGTGACCCGGTTATCCGGTCTTACCCGGTCATTTATCACGCAACCCTTGCCCGGTGCCCGGGCGTCGCTTGTAAGGATTTGCCGAAGAAAAATGGACAATATCGGTTGATATGTTGTTTTAGTTTATAAATTGGCGGTTTTTTTAGGGTAGATTCTGTGTATTGCTTTGCCGTAGCCGTGTTAGCTCAGCGGTTCTGCCTGAGGCCTCTCAAGCAGAGGGTCGTGGGTTCGAACCCCGGTCTCGCATTTCTGATTTTTTCGGAATTTATGTGCGGAATCTAATTTGATATTTATTTATTAAGAGGAAACCAACACATAGCGAAGAAGTAATTCAGGTCAATAATTGCGTGTGAAGGTCCCAATCCGCATGAATCCACGTGATTTCCGCGAGAGAACTATAGCCCAAGCCTACTCATACTGAGAGGAGGCCTGTGCCCTGCAGTTGGACGTATATAGGCTGGATTATGTTATGTAAACATATTTCAAATCTCCATAACGTCAAATCTTCACTTGAAATACGTCAAAATTGGCACCCTCATCCGGACGGGTAAAAATAGAAATCCATGACAAACTAGCAATATCATAGCACATCCGTCCGACTCCTGACGTCTATAAATTATTGTTATACCCTCACGCAAAGCGGGCTGATGTCTTGCCTTTCAAAGTACGTTATTTATACCCCATTTTGATATTGTCAAATGTGGGGGGGAGATCGTATCGGAGCCGAGAATTGCTGCGAATTTGACTTGACTGTTTTTTGGTGTGTTTCGGATGTTCCGGATATTTGGTTTAGGACACGCTGTAGATGTATGTTTTAGGTGTTTTCTATAGTACTTTCGACCGAGTGATGTTAGAATAGCACCTCTCCATATTTTTTATGGATGTCGTAAGAGCCTGGTATGCTTTGGGCGACTGGTTAGCAACCAGTCACTGCTAGAAGTGACTCCGAGACATGAAACTACAAAACTACATTGTAGTTCGTCATTGTTGTTCATGTGGTGTCGGATTTATCATAATACCTTTCCATTTCTTCCGTGGATGTCGTTAGAGGCGACTAAAGAATTAGGTTTAACCCTACAGTGCATTCAGTGCCTAATCAGTCACAACCAATTTAATAGCCTGTACTAAAAATATAATGGCAAACAACGACACTTGTTGTTGGTCAACGTAATGGTAAAGACTTTTAAAACGACGTAGTTTGGCAACTTTCCGTTAGATGTCGATCTAGTGCCAATAACCGCGTGAGCTAGTCAAAACTTAGTTGTTTTCGAGAATACCAAGTTTATAATTGTTGTGTCCTGTGTAAAAAAAATATATTCGTAGTGGAGATGATTGCTAAAAAAACTTTGCATATGTGGCATGCTGAAAAAATACAAACCGTACGCAATTTCTGATATTTGCATAGTAACTTGATACAAACACGTAAATGTCTTTAGACGTTCCTAATAAGTCACTCTATGCACTTATATTATTTGAAATTTGTTCCTAACGTTCCTTATATGGCACATTATGGATTCATGTTCAGTGTAATCATACTAACAATAAAGCACATAAACTCAAAATCAAATAATATTGGTGCTGTAATATATTGAAATATTCTATGTAAAAGAGTGACAATCGCGGAAATCACAGAAAAAATTTAATCTGTGCAGATTTTAGTGATTTGAAAGAAATCCATGCAGCTATAATTATAGTGCAAAGTATGACTCCCCGTAACCTCTGCCTAATACTTAAGTCTTTGATATTTTGTTATAAATGCAAAGTCGAGCTTCGTTTTAGTGTAAGCCGTAAGCTATAAGTAAATGCATAAAGTCCATTATGTGTCACAACCATTAATTTATTTTTTTAAGTAAATGCATAATGTCCCTTATGTGTCACAGGCATTAAATATTTTTTTTATAATGAAAATAGCAATTTTTATTTTTTTCCTTATTTTTCCCGTCATCTAATTATCCATTACAACCACATATATTTTTCTTTTAAAAATCAAAAACTTCATGCATTGTAGGGTTAAGTTTATTTCAGGCGACAGGCTAGCAACTTGTCACTATTATTTCTGCCAACTCTTACTCGATATCTCGGAGACCCGTGGACCGATTTCCAAAATTTTTTTTTAATTGAAAGGGTATAACTTGAAATTGGTCGCATTGGAACGAAACTAGGATCTGATGATGGAATCTTGGAGAAATGGAGGGAGCTCTTCAAATTTTGTATGGAGATGTACGGCGTTTTCGGTAATTTGTTGATGAAGTAAAGATTTTACATTCAGTAAACAGAATACTTTCAAAATATTGCTAATTTGAAGTCGGTTTTTTTTTGTTTAAAATTGTCTATGTAGCTTTTGTAGAATACAGGCTTAATGTATGTATGTATCTAGCCATTCTTTATATGGCCCTCCCGATTATGCACCGAGTCCCGAATGCCACAATCAACACTCTCCCTAAACGTCAATCAACCAAAAACATACCATCAATTAGAACAAGCATAATCCCGCATATCCTAACCCTTTTCAAGTCCATTCCATCATTTGTTAGCTGCAAATCCTCGCACCACCCTTTCCTTGATGTCGTCTTATTTATTGTCAAGGGACCATTCGGCTGTGTTCGGGGATATTCGGCCGTGTTCGGGTCCGTTCGGGACCATTTGTCATTATGACATTGGCGAGTTAAAAATTTGGTTATTGATCGGCTTGGGTAGAATGAAATGTGTACAATTAAATGGTAGGCTGTTAGAAAATTAATGGGAAGAAAACCGTGATAGCCAAAAGTTTGACATGTGGTTTCACATTCAGGAGATTGTGGGTCCAAAACCCAGGCTCCTCTGTTGTTTTCAGAATGTATGCGCGAAGAAAATCAAATTAAAATTTGATATTTCTGAACCCGGGTGGGAACTACAGCCTAAACCCTCTCAACGTGAGAGGAGGTCTATGAGCAAGGGTACGTATTTAGGCTCGATTATTAAGTACATACATATATCAAGCCCGTAATCCCAAATGTGGTAGGCATATCATACGAAACGTTACGTAGTCAAAACCATGAATGTCCCACGTTACGTTGCCACTTTCAGTATAACTTTTAGGTTCCAAGTTAGAAAAAAGAGGTATAATAGTGACAAGTCGATAGCCTATCACCTAAACCATACCTAAACTAATTTCCTAAGTCGCCTCTTACAACAATGTGTCAATCTAAACCCGATTCCACACGAGGAACACTCTTAACCACATCCTAATGCAGTTACCGAACGATAGCATACGAAGCAACAGAAAATCCCAAGTCCAAATAACACTCTCAATCGTCAGAGATTGCGCCGACAAATATCGCATCGAAAATTACCCTTTCCCCCTTTGATACGTTTCATGGCATCACTCATGTGACCCACTTGTGCTAATACTGGGTGACTTATTGGGTCCATAGCTCATCGGACCCAACCCGATCTCTAATGGGCTCACTTACGCTTTCCGTTTTAAATCTTTCTCAATGATTAAAGGGCAAGGAAATGACGGAATCAGTGGAAGATCTGTAGTGCCCCTGCTATTTGGGATGGTGAGTGCCGAGTGGGATTTGTTGGTGGACGTTTGTACACACGCTGATGTAGGGGCTTGAGAATCGATCAATAGTCAAATGTTTTTCTTAAATTGCCAGGATAGTGAATGGAAGCTACACGTCGTTGATTGGTTTGGGCACGAGCAGAGAATGGATGAAACGAAGTGTGTTAGGTCAATGAATATGAATGAATATCATTGGACAATTCTTACACCAATCCCCTAGTCCCAAAGTAGGCAATTTAATGCCTGTGTTATGGGTACTAGACAACGGATAAACTTACTTATATATAGATAAACATCCAAGACTCGAAAGCAAACATTCGCATTCATCATACAAACATCTGCCTCGACCGGGGATCGAACCCGGGACCTTAAGCTTCACAGTCAGGCTCTCCAACCGCTGGGCTATCCGGCCGAGGACGCTCTCGAAGAATGTATACCGACCAGATTGGCGATATTCTCTTGAAAGGTCAAATTAGAAGTACCAGAAACCGACGAGGAATTATGACTAGAGGGTATGAAATGAAGCTAGAGAAGCATGCCAGAATGGAAGCGAATAGCGTTCGGTTGTTTCTACCTGTCAGCAGGGATTAAGGCGTGGTATGTTTATGTATTTGTAATAAATCACTGATCAATATGTCATGTCAAAAAGTCAGAGCATGACAGAGATCATAGAAGTATACTACTTCCAAAATCAAACAAGCTGCTTCCAGTTGTAGCCTAGGTCTTGAATGTTGTTAGTCTTCTTAAGATGCAAGGAACAGCTCTCGCAAATGTGCTGTGATACTCATGAATGTAAGTGACGTCATTACGATTCTATATTTATTGCGATGACGTCACTTACTACTACTATAGTCGTAGACTTACTATAGTCGTTCACTACTTTGCGTACCTAGCTGTCTTCAATATTAGTTGGAAGTAAGCGGATCTTCTTTCGTTGCACGATGAAGATATGAAACCAAAATTTATGCATTTGTAAGATTACACTCAAAGGGGAGTTCTTACTGAAAGTACTCTGTCTGTCCGTCTGTCTGTCTGTTTCAAAAATGAAATGTATATAAATAAAAACTAATTTATTTTCGTTAATCTCGAACGAGTGGCTAATTTTACTCTTGAAATATTTGTGGAAGTCCAGGGAAAGTTAAAAAGTTAAAAAGAAGAGTAAATTTGGAAATGTCGCGAAAAAAAAAACTAGCCAAAGCGGAACGAAGTTCGCCGGGCATCTTGTAAAAGTATAAAATTTAAGTGTATCTTCACAAACTTACGAATTCGACTCGCATTGATTGATGCCTTTCTTATTTAATATAATGTATACTCTCGCGGTATCGTCAGTATTTACATTATTGTATTCATATCTGCGATGAATTCACGCCACCCATCTTACAAACACTGAACTCTCAAGTTTCCCATATTGAATAAACATTGAAATAAATGATATCTCGGACAATGACACTAGTTGGACGGTTGTCAGGGCCATTTTGAAAAGGGCTCGGACATGACGTGCCAACAATTTCAGGGTTGTCTGCTGCAAATATTATTGGAATTCTTCTGGGCGAAGGGGTGTTTTTTGCTGTGGCATTTATTGGGTTGACAGGATTGCAATTATGAGTTATTGTTGCCTGTGACTCGATTTGTGTAGGGTTTTCTTATCGATATGCAATATTTCGGGATAAAATATAATCGACTCCTCGGAAGGAGGGTTAGACTACTGAAGCAAATTTCATCAAAATCGAAAAAATTGATGAAAAATGACGCAACTAATCAGTAAGCTGGCCCCTATTAACTATGAGTGACCATAGTAATGAGGGCTCAACTTATATTTTGAACTTAATCAAAAGTAGCTTTATGTCCCAGTTTAGCCGTTAAAGCGTGACAAAGTAGCAGGTACGCTTTGCAAAATGCCACCAATAGGTAGGTATATTAATAACCATAGTGATTCGTTATTTTTAACCAATTTTTAATGGCATGATCTCCACGATTTCTAATATTAATTATAAAATGAAGTTGCTAGCATAGCAGTTCGCAGGTATACTCCTCATTTCTTTTTTGTCAAATAATTGAAAAATACGAGTGTAATATTTTTTGTTAATCCATCTGACGGACTATTTTTTCAAGTCAACTACCCAATTTTGACTGCTGTCACCGCAGCCTCCCCGTAACCGGCGTCAACCCTGTCATCAGATGACAATCGCTCAAAAACCGGACGTCTAGCCGCCATCTTGCTCCCTGACGCCCAATATCCCCTCCATTAGTTGCCGCTATCGCGCGAGGTGACAGTTCGGTCTTGCCGAATTATATTTTAGAGAACAGAGCTTCTAGTGTCATCAAAATGGTCGTGGATTCGGGTTTCCGTTTGCGACTTACGCGGGATTGTATGGAAGCTGAGACAGCGCCTCCAAGTGGCACGCTTGCACAACTGCCGCGGTCGACTCGTCTCAATACTCGTCTCGTTGATGGCCGAATAGCCTAGCGGTTAGAGAACCCGACTGTGAAGCTTGAGGTCCCGGGTTCGATCCCCGGTCGGGGCAGATGTTTGTATGATGAATACGAATGTTTGCTTTCGATTCTTGGATATTTATCTATATATAAGTAAGTTTATCCGTTGTCTAGTACCCATAACACAGGGTTGCCTAGTTTGGGACTAGGTGATTGGTGTAAATATTGTCCAGTGATATTTATTTATTTATTATTTTTACATTCTTCACCCTACGGGAAAAACGATACGATTTCGTCTGGAAATAGTAAAGTCAAAATTTTTAGGCCCATACACAATTAAGCATTAATATTATCCGCATTATACTTTATCTTCATTGTATCACTAGCGGCCGCCCGCGACTTCGCCCGCGTAGATTTCGGTTACTTACTGGACACTTATCGTCACGTTTCGGACAATTCACACAATATCTTTCTGAATTGTAGCCTATGTTATATTCTGATATATAAGCTTCATTATTATAATGTTTTGAAATGTGGTGTTGGCGTAAAATGTTGGGCGTCTCATGGATGGAACACCGCACTAACGCTTCAAAGGAGCTAGACATTCGGACCCGTTTGTCAACAATCTGCAGGCAGCGAATCCTTCAGTACTTTGGACACGTTGCCCGACGCCACCCAGATAATCTGGAGAAACTAATTGTTGTCGGGCAGATCGAAGGAAACAGGGGCAGGGGAAGATCGCCCACACGATGGACCGACATCGTGAAGGAAGTCTGCCGAGCAAACCTACAGGCATCGATCCGAAGAGCCGCAGATAGAGTGGAATGGAGAGCTCTAGTAAACCAAGTTACTAACTGCTGTCGCGACCCTCAGACATGAGGAATCGAGGAAGAAGAAGAAGAATTATAAAGTTTCGTTAAAATCCATTCATTAGTTTTTGCGTGAAAGAGTAACAAACATCCAAACATCCATACTCACAGACTTTCACATTTATAATATTAGTAGGGTTAACTAACTGTGTGTGTCGATACTCGAAAGTGTCAACGAAAATTGTATACCAGTGTCTATCAGGGAAGTACAATTAATCAATGTTTTTTTTCACATCGCACTTTCGCCAAACTTAACATCCTAATCACACTGTCACACAACATCAAAGCGTTTAATCACAATCCAGATCAATCAGCGAGCATGTATTATGTAGTGCGAGTCGCGTTAAGTTTGCATTATTAATGGTTCATTTGGGTCATTCCACGACCAAGGCAGTTTTGCGTGACACTCCGAGGCATAATTTCATTTTATGTTAATGTGTGTTTTTATGAATAAATCGAATAATGCTTCACATCTTAAACGTTTTGCAAAAAAAGGCATCACTTTAAACCTTATAATTATCGAGATAATTAAATTTTCTTTTTTCATATAATTCGGTAATCACCCAAGCAAACAATATTGGCATGAAATCATGTTTATTGATAGATATCACTAGACTTTTTATGCTATACATTTATAGCCTTGAATTATAAACATCTTAAGTAATAGTATAATCATTTTAATTAATGATAACCATTGATAAAAAAAAGAAACGTGAAATTATTATTTTTTTATTAGGTATAATATTTTTTTTGTGTTGCACAGAGTAATATTCTTAATCAAGGGAAGCATTATTTAAAACTTATATATTTTACAGTGATAACTCAATAAATGACCAATATAGTTATTACCACGTCTATAAAACCGCGGAGATCACTCAAATTACGGTAATCACCGTCGCGGTAATCACGTGAGCAATTTAGTTTTTAATTAATTACTTCGAAACGGTTATTGATAAAAACTCAATATTTTTTGTGTAAGTAGTTATAACACTGTTTAATATGTCAAAATAATCTGAGTTAAATATATTAACAAAACATGCGAGAAAAAAATAATATGGTAATCACTTTTAACTGTGACAAAAAATTCGTGTTGTTTTCTTTCCTTCGTGATTCGGTTACGACACAATAAATCACAGATTCACACTGTTTAGCCGTCGCGGCGTGACAGACTCTTTCTAGGAACGTATCGAGGATGTCTCTCGGAGTATGCGTTTGAGCAGTACGACGCGTTTTATGGCCGAATTTGGTCAAGACGCAAAACTCGGGACACTTTTTAAAAATGGCTTTAAAAATAAACCAAGGTAAAAATAATTATTTAGGCAATAGGATTTAATTTATCATGTAATTGGCTTGCTGTGAACAACAAAAACTTATAGTTTCCGCGTTTAGTTTTCGAAGTATATGTTATCAACTAACAAATTTTGGAGGTGGGACAAGGCGAAAATGTGGACTCCACTGACTTTAGATTTTTGTTTCGCGCATTTAATAACAAGAATATACTATTGTTAGACTTATTTTGAGCAGAATAAAGTGTGAATTACGTAAGATATTTTTTTTATAAGGTTATCTGTTAAAATTTGGATTTCACAGGCACTTGAACTTGAGAACACGAAAAATCGTACGGCTGGAGAACGGCCCATTTACTTCACACTAACCGAGCGGCTTGCTCGATCCCTTTGGGTTTTGGGGTAGGGATGGGGCGGTATCGATGTTTTCGACGAAGCAATTTAAAATATCGACTCTAATATTATGCAGCTGTCATTGGCACAAAGTCTAAGAGATGAAACTTGTAACTTTTTTTTAGATCTCTAGCTCGAAGCTCGACAGAGTCGTCGGTGTTTTGTTTCTTTTAATGACATAATTTTACACATACTAAATCTTTTTTTGTGTTTAAAATGTAGTCTGATCACTTATTGTACGATAAACTTTTTCTTTAAATCGAGTTAAGATTAACGTAGTTTCAAGCGGCTCGCAGTCTTTTATTGATAACGTATATGACAAGACGGTTGCTGAGCTGCTGTAACTGTTAAGTTAAGACTGTCTTACACTCTTGCAGTAAGTAAATTTTCAATGAAGAGCTACGAACTAGCCCAAACTATATGTCAAACTAAATTCGAAACCTGAGTTTGTCCTTTGTCTTGTTTATATAACAGTTTTTTTTTTTGTTTCACTTACAGCTAAATACTAATTCCACGCCTGAATTATAGAAGTAAACATAGTTTCTTTATCAGAAACTCATAAACAGTAAATTATCGATATCGATATCTTAAACATCTTTCCCACCACTAAACTGATGTTTAGTCAGTGCAATCGCCGATCTGATTAATAGTGTTCCCGTGAAATGTTTAATCTTTACCGTGATTCACCCCTTTGCTGCATTAACTATCGATGTTTATGTGTCTATGTTAATGTAACGGATGGTCCTGTGGTTGAGCGCGGATCACTCGATCGTTAGGTTAAGCAACGTTTGGTCTGGACTGGAGTTGGATGGGTGACCGCTTTTGGGAAAAATTATCTTGCTAGATAATTTCGTTTACAGCTAGATAATAGAGTAGACACCTGAAAAGTATGCTGGATGACAGAATGTGACCATGAAACGTGAAATTGTCTTTGTTTTGGCTACGCAACATTTTGTGTGCTCTGCCTTCTCCATTTGAGAATACAGACGTGTTGTATACAGGGTGGAAAAATCGAATGCCACATGGATGGCAACTACCTTAAATATTGTAAACAGCACATTTTGTGTAAGGGAGACTTTCCTTTATTTTTAAAAACAATAATTTCTGCATTTAAGGATTTATGAAAAATCGCTTGCCTCAGTCGGGACTCAAACCGGTCAAATGTGACAAAAAATAACGTGCTGTATTTTATAATGCAGATTGAAAGGGTTACTGAAAAGGATCATTTTTCTCTAAATAACAAATACAATCAGAATAACGAAGGGCCACGAAAAGTAACAATTACCTTTTAAATTTGATTTCATACGTCACGTGAAATGCACCGCAATTAAGACGTAATCCATGGAATCCCTTTTTTTCGAATTGTGTTCATTCCATTTTCAAATATTTTACGTAGTTTAATCGAAATCGCGACTTGCAAGTGCTTTCACATTATAAATGACTGACGATTATTTTGTGTTTTAAGTTTTAGTTTTAAGTTTTCGTGGCCTTCCGTTATTCTGATTGTATTAGTTATTTCGAGAAAAATGAACCTTGTCAGTAACCCTTTCAATCTGCATCATAAAATACGGCACGTTATTTTTTGTCACATTTACCGGTTCGAGTCCCGACTGAGGCAAGCGATTTTTCATAAATCCTTAAATGCAGAATTTATTGTTTTTAAAAATAAAGGAGAGTCTCCCTTACACAAAATGAGCTGTTTACAATTTTTAAGGTAGTTGCCATCCATGTGGCATTCGATTTTTCACCCTGTATTATACTCTGTCGGTTTAGGTAATTAAATGAAAGTAAACAAACTTTATGTCAGATTTGACAGGTTTAGAATGTTTTTATTTTACTACTCAACTTTTTTCGGATATTCACAAAGTTTATCAAAGGAAGAAAGGAAAGGAAGGAAAAGGTATTAGGTAAAAGGCACCAACAATTTTTTTTATGGTATCCATACTTTGCTAAACTTTTTGAATATCCGAAAAAAGTTGAGTAGTAAAATAAAAACGTTCTAAACCTGTCAAATCTGACATAAAGTTTGTTTACTTTAATTTAATTATCTAAACCGACAGAGTATAGATACCTATGTACGTAATTATTATAGTTTCATGATAAATAAGCTTATACTAAAACAAAAAATCTGCTTTTTTTCAGTCATCGTTTTGTCAAAAATGAATCCACAGGTATTTTTCATACAAGTAATTAACCAGACAATAGGCGATGTATGACGAAACTCTACTTCCTTTCAGCTCAGCAAACTTAATCTACAAAGTAAATCTACAAATAACAAACCAGAATAAAGGAAGAATAACGAAAAGTAAATAAGAGAAGACAAACGGAAAGTGTGTGTGAAATGGAGTATATAATCAGCTAACATTGGCGCAGGGAGCAAAGACAATAAAGGGTGTTTCGACTATCGGGAACATAAAATGGCGCATTTTTAATTTTCTACATACATACATGTCATACTATCACGCCTGTGTTCCGAAATGTGGCAGGCAGAGCGCACGAAACGTGCCATAGACAAAACCATTATGACTATATCACGCTTTGCAGCCACTTCTATCATAGTTTTAGGTTTGCAAAGATGGAAGAGGTTAGTGACAGGTTGCTTAACTTATCTCCTTAGTCGCCTCTTACGACATCCACGGAAGAAATGTAGAGGTGTCATTCTATCCAGACACCACACGGCTTATTAAAGTAGCACTAAAGTAAAAGAGTAATACTAAAATTCGTCGATATTTTTCCCCCGAAGTCTACAGGGGGATAAAAAAATCAAAACCAAAATTTAATATTAACTTACAGGATTTAGATCAGATCCGATATTAATGTTTTTTTCATAAATAAATAAAGCTAGAAACAATATTTTATCGCACCACATCATTTGTCAAAGTAACTTTCAATAATAATCCGATGTATGACTTCATATTAAAGATGGCGGGAAGCGTAGATACGGAGTTTGTTAGTTGAATGGGGAGTTAGTATCAATGGCGGAGCTGTACCGGGCCTCGGTACCGCTCTGCTTCCAGAACAAGACATGATGGCGTGAAAATCTGCGTCTTACGCGTTATTTTGGTGTTTAGTTCAAAGTCTCGCCCTCATTATTAAACACTTCGTGTTTTATTATACCTACCTTGTATTCGAAAAAAAAACTATTTGATCAGTTTAATTCAGTGTACTTTGGCAATGATGGTCTTTTCGAGTTAATATGAGCTAATGATATTAGCCCAGCGGTTCGAACTGTGGCCTCTCAAGCAGAGGGTCGTGGGTTCAAACCCCGGGCTCGCACCTCTGAATTCTTCGGAATTTATGTGCGATATCGAATTTGATATTTACCACGAGCTATTCGGTGAAGGAAAACATCGTGAGGAAACCTGCACACAGCGACGAAGCAATTCAATGTTGTGTGTGAAGTTCCCAATCCGCACTGGGCCCGCGTGGGAACTATAGCCCCAAGCCCTCTCATACTGAGAGGAGGCCTGTGCCCTGCAGTGGGACGTATATAGGCTGGATGATGATGATGATGATGAACTTTATTTAAATATAGCTTCTTTAGGGCGATCAGAAAGCCGTGACCAGGTATTTCACGTTTCGAAGCCACTTTTACCATCATTTGAAGTTCAAAGCTAATAACAATGATGGATTACTAGCGATTCAATTAAACATACTTTGACCTATTTTATCAGTCTAGCTACTCAGTCGCTTCTAACGATGTCCACTGAGATTGAACGGTTTTATTTTAAACCCTCATTCGAAAATTGTATGTATGTATGTATGTATGTATGTAACTCTTTATTGCACAAATAATCATGACAAAAGAAGAACAACTTTCCTTGTTTTTGTCTTAGTGACGCCTCTATAACACAAATAATCTACAAACTTTGTATCTGCATACATGAGCCGTACCTTCGGAAAAAATTTCAATATTATGATTTATGACATAATACCGAATGGCATACTCCCATGTATTCGTTCAGTATACGTTGGCCTCGCGCGTCATAGTAAAGGCTAAGCGAGTAAAGATCAAGCTAGGCTGGTAAATAGGACAATAAATATTTCCGCTCCCCCAAGGTATGCAAAAATATCACCCAGATATGCTATATTCGGGATAATACTGAAATAGCATCGTATTTTTTTAGATATAAATCTTTTTCTTAATATAGTTGAGTGGTATTGGGGATCGCGATTTTCGATACAGAAAAATGGCGGGTTTTGCGAAAAAATGTGAAGACATGAATATAAGTATATAAGTAAATCAGCAGTTTTTTTACTGAGCTTGATTATAGTGAAATAAGACTGATCTACTCACGCGATGTCGCAACGTCATGTCGATATTTCGGACCAATTCATACATGCGTCTATTCGCTGCCGTGGCGCGTAGCTCCAGATGATGAGTCAGGAATTGCCCCGAAACATGTCCAGCTAATCTCGATCTAAAAAACGTGGGTAGATTCGATTTATTTCACTATGAGTGAGTCTCACGGTAGTTTTATTGGCTTTACATAACTAAATATTCTATGCTTTCTATTCTGACAAAAATGATAACTGATGCATATTATGTACCTTTGTTAAAATTTATAAATAAATCTAACTAAAACTAACTAATTAGCTCAGGGACCCAAAGAGGGTCTTGGCTTCCGAAACGAGAGTACGCCATCTATCCCGATCGTGCGCAGCCTCTTACCAGTCGTCGACTTGAAGAAGTCGCAGATCTGCCTGGACGCTGTCCCCCCAGCGGTATCTGGGACGCCCGACCGGGCGGCGGCCAGTCGGTCGTCCCACGTACGCTCTCTTGACAGCACGATCGTATAAATAAATCTAAAAATTAAAATTAAAACTAGTAATTTGTAGTTTTGTAACTTAACACAGAACTCGTAGTGCGACGTAGTACTTCTGTATCAAGTTTAGAATCTACGAAAAATTCTCGTAGACGGTGCTACGCGTGTATATCCGTTGGCATGTTCATTTAGATAGTTTTTGTATGAACAACTGAATCTACATTGCTCTGTATATGTTTTTGGTAAACTGATCGTGAGTTTTTTTTTCTGAAATTGATATTATGTAATCTTTAAACGAGTAGAAAAATTATGTTGAGTTAGGATGTTTATAGGTATGGTAATAGTTTTCCTAAAAAATATGAAAACGTATTGGTTAGGCAGGCATACGAATCGTAAAGTTTTATTTATCAAATAATTAAATATCGACAAAGGTATAGATCATAATTATATCTCCCGGAATGGGGACTTGTGATGTCACGCTTTAGTAAAAATTGTATCACGTAGTGACGTCACTAGAAACTTCTACGCGCTGTATTCTCGTCATTATTTGTTTGTCAAATAAAATAAAAAAACACGTCTATAATATTTTTTGTTAACCTATCTGACGGACTAAACAGCTTTTTTTAGTCCCCAATTATGACAAATTATACCAAACAAATTAGACATTTCATTTCACCTCTTTATTCAAAGTCGACAAAGCAGCGTACACACGCACTGGAATCATTTCAAACCAAATTACCACGTCCCATCCAAAGAAACCTGATATATTATGTGAGTTATTTATTGGGTGTTATTTCTTGATAAATCGCCACCTCGGGGGGTAAGGGTTGAAATTACCCCCGCGCGTATAACGAAGCGGTTTGCATTTGGAATAAGAAGCTTTGAGGTTTATAAGAAAAATAAATACATTTGGGAATTAGGTGGATATGAAACACCCTGTATGTTTTTGCATTTGAATAGGATGTAAATGGTGATCGGTAATAAGATTTTTGTGGAAAAAAGTATCGTTTTATACGTATCGGCAATGGACTAATAATGGGGTAAATTATTTTCTCCTTTTCGTGGATATCATAAGAGACGTCTAGATAAGAGAAACTAGAGTGAGGACTTAGGGCGATAGGGTAGCTTGTTGTTATTACACCTCTTTTAACTAAAAACCTGAAAATGTGCTTGAAGTGGCTATGAAATGTGAAGATGTCATAGTTTGAAATTTTAAGGGGGCGCCTTAACAGTAAACGTGTTCTTTTTTGCCCTTTTTTGTTTCAATATTAATAATACCAACAGGGCACTTCAAATATTCACAATATACTCGTTGTGTTTTTATTTTAGTAATTTACTAAAATTAAAATTAATTTAATATTTAAGGGTACCATACAAGAAACCCAAATTTTGTTTATTTTTCTTGATGACATCGTCTATTGCCACATCAGGCTTATTGGCTTCAATAGTCCTGTTCCGTATTTATTGTTATTTTAAGAATAGTGTACCAAGTTTTGTGTGGCACTTTCTTCTTGGCTATTATGTTCTTTACCAAGCGTTGGACTCAAAAACAAGATGCAACAGCATTCGGAAAAATTCCGTTTCGGAATCTCGAATCGGAAAATCGAACGCAGTCAATTCATACAAACCTATGAACCAGCCACATACAGACGGAAGCATTCCGTTCGGAATTCCGAATTCCGTGTGTGGCGGGTCCAGAGAAGTCGTATGGATTTAAAGCGTTCGGACAGTCCGATTCGAGATTCCGAATCAGGAATTCCGTGTGTATGTGGCCGGCCTTACAGCCTTCTTTAAATAAAAAATAGATTTTTTTAGGTACGGAACCCTAAATATATCTCGCGAGACATCGAACGCTTTCAAGATTATACCGTGTCCTTATTCATAGCGGCGGTGGCATTAAACGTGTATCTGTGGGTGCCGACACAGCGATTTATTTTAGCACATTTTGTTTATAAATGATTTAATGTGATACCGCGAGTGGGGGTTCTTGGGGAGGGCGCGGGTGTGACTTGGGTTGGTTTGGTGTGACAGTGACTGCGAATAGGTGGGAAATTGGTTGTGAAGAGGGTTCTGTGGAAGGTAAATATGTGAGATTGGTTCTTAAAAGTGGACGGAAGAAATCTTGAAACTAAAAGCTGCTAGGCTAAAACATAAAACTTAAAGTATAAGTCTTATGGCAGAAATTTTACCGACTATTCGCACCTGAGTACAATAAAAATATTTTTTGTCCATTTCTGACGAAAGGAAATGCCTCTTTAAGAATAGGTCTTTTAACTTAACTCTTTTCCAGAATCAGCGATTTTACCAAGAACAACATTGCCAACATGACATCGACAAGAAAATTGAAGAAATATTTTTTCATATGAATAAAGAAACCATAGTCAGTATTTCGTTCTTTTTTATCATTCGGTGTAAAGAAAGGGGTGTCTATCACTTTATCGAAATTTCTGTCATCGAATTACATATCGTCGAAAACTATTCCACGAAGATCATTTCATTTTTTTTAGAATCACATAATCATTAATTCATGACTTAACGAGTCAAAGAATTCATCGTAAATTATTTCGAATTTGTCTCAAATCGTAGCTTAACTATTCATCGAATTTACCTTTCTCAGAATAATGATTTGGTCGATGTATTAATTCATCGAAACACGATTCACACATGGTACGTTTTAAAAGACAAACGATTATTTCAAATACAACGTTTCAAGTATTTTCATATCATCGACAAGTCATTACGTCGAAGGCTCGATGCCAAGTAATTTGAACAGAGCTGTTTTAATTAATAGTTAACTTATTTCAATAAAATTAATTTCTGAGCTTTTATAAAAAAAAAACTAACCTCGAAGGCCAAAGCGGGAGCTCGCTGCGCTTCGCTCCCGCCTTGGCCTTCGAACCTAACCTGTCTGAGTCGTATCCGCTCTGAGGAGTCTTGCTCGCTCGCTGCGCTCGCTCGCGCATCGTACAATTCAATGTTTAAAATAGTATTTCTACGTACGTATTATTGTTTCGATGATTAGTTGTCAATGAAAGAATATTCGAACACAGTTTCACAGATGAAACGATTTTCTATGTAATAAGAATTCTGGGTACTGAAACTTACGTTGGATCAAAATTACGGTAAAAGCCATTCGATGAACGACTATATCGTTGAACAAATAAAATGATGAAGGAGGATTCGATAAATTGATTCTTTCGTAAAACGCAATTCGAGGAAACGTATGAGCGATATAACGGAGTTCGATAAATTATTCTTATGTTGTAATAAAGTTCTGCGAATAGTTTTATGGGAAATGATAATCGGTGAAATGATTGTCGATAAAGTGATGGATCACCTAAAGAAAGATTTGAGTGGAAAGTGTATTTTGCAGCAGTAAGAGTTATAATGTATCCATGCATGCTATTTTTGTAATACAATAGAGAATACTGCAATAATGTATATTTAAGAAGAAAGTCGTTAAGGTGTAGGTACATTGGATGTTCATTCGAAGACATGAAAACAGGTTGATAAAAAGAAAAGTGTAGGTACTGCAGTGCAGGTACGACTTTCAAGACTCCACACAAACTCGCAAAATCTTTAATATCGCCAATGGAGGTTTTACCAGCTCTGTATAGTTCCCCCATATGGCTGCTAAGAACTCGCACGCGCCGCGTTTACGCGCATTTATTCCCCCCCTCCCCCCACTATTTGCGCATTCGGCTATCGGGGCTCCAGAAATGTTTAATTGTTGTTTGCTTTTGTTTTATAATTGTTCTACATACAATCACGCCTTTACATACATACATCAGGCTTGTATTTTCAAATGGGGTAGGCAGAGCACACGAAACGGTACATAGAAAAAACGAAGACTATTTCACGTTTCGTTGCCACTTCTGGTTTTGAGTTGACAGGAATAATAGCGACAGGTTGCTAGACTGTCGCCTAAAGCATACCTGAACCTATTTCTTTAGTCTCTTACGACATCCACAAGAGAAACGGAGAGATGATATTCTAAACCCGAAACCACAATAAAAAAGAAAAGTGTACCTCCGAAAATGTTGAATTCGTATTTGATACGTCACAAAATCTTCCAACAGAGATAACGGCGTGTGTATACAATCAATAAGATTGCGGTCTCTTGACGTTCCCTTCACAACCGTGTGTGCAGGCTTAAGTGGGAGAGATTGGGAAATTTAACTCGTATCTACCCCCTCCCTTACCAGTTTGCAACCCCTATCAGTCTGTATACGGATCATACACAAACGTTTTGCGTCTCTTTTGTTAAAATGTCAAATATAACCAATTTGCCGAGTGGTATCGGGTTCAGAACACCTCTCCATTTCTCCCTTGGATGTCGTAAGCGGGGACTAAGGAAATAGATTAAGATATGCTTTAGGCGACAGGCTAGCAACTTGTCACTATATTATACCTACTACCTCTTTCAAAAGCTTGAAAAGCTAAAATTATGCTAGAATGGCTGCAAAGCGTGAAATAGTCATAATCATGGTTTTGTCTATGTCACATTTCGTGTGCACTACTTACCCCATTTAGGAACATAGGCGTGATTGTATATAGTTGTGTATTTCTCCCGTGGTTGTCATGGCTTTTTTACTTGCTTTATTAACTACGTGTACGTTTTGTTTTGGCAGTAGCAGCCGTCGCGGTTCCTAGATGAAGAGCTACGAATTAGCCCGAATTATGTCGAGCTAAACTCGATTTAATAAACGTCAGTTATTTGTAGAATTTTTCAACATATTAATTATGTGTGAGTCTCACGGTGGTTTAAGAGGATAGGAGTCGCGCCACTTCTCCATACAAACGTAGTCCCCTGTTTTCTCCGTGAATAATGACATTAGAGCAAAAAAAATTTTTCATTATATTTGTATCTGTTGTGGCTATGCCCCTTCTATTTGCTTTTATCGATTTTCTAAACTTTTTATTTTTTTTATTTAGAATATCGATAAAAGCAAATCGTAGGGGCATAGCCACAACAGATACAAATATAATGTAAACAATTTTTTGCTCTAATGTCATTATTCACGGAGAAAACAGGGGACTACGTTTGTATGGAGAAGTGATGCGACTCCTATCCTCTTAATGTTAAACTCTGTGTAGAATTAAATCTCTTATTTATACCCGTCTTAAAGCCAAATTCCAAAATCTATCTATCTTTTAATGAATCTGCCTTACACATTCAAAATCCCAACGCCACTGGCCCAGTAATTTGGCATAGATGGACGGTACAGTCGGCTCCACATTCGCTGGAATTAGACCGGTACAGTCAACATCAACAATTAGACCGCTTTGTCCAATATTCAATAGAGCCGAGTGCAGCCAGTGTTTTGAATTGTACGATGGATTTGTGTGGATACGACGATTTTGAACAACTACACTTCTCCATTTCTTCCGTAGATGACTATTATAATTATGTCTACTGCGTTTGAACCGTGCCGTGCGGTGTCGGGTTAGAATAACACCTCTCCATTTCTTCCGTAGATGTCGTAAGAGGCGACTAAGGAAGGTTTAGGTATGATTTAGGCGGCAGGCTAGCAACCTGTCAGTTTTATACTATCTCTTCCATCTGTTTTAAAATCTACAATTATGCTAGAAGTGGCTGCATGAAATAGTCATAATCATAGTTTTGTCTATATAATGTTTCGTGTGCTCTGCCTACCCCATTGGGAACATAGGCGTGATTGAATGTGTGTATGTTCTACAATTTCTGCATTGAGACTCATCATCATCATCATCATCAGCCTTTAATGTCCCACTGCAGGGCACAGGCCTCCTCTCAGTATGAAAGGGCTTGGGATATAGTTCCCACGCGTCCCAATGCGGATTGGGAACTTCACACACAACGTTGAATTACTTCATCGCTGTGTGTAGGTTTCCTCACGATGTTTTTCTTCACCGAATAGCTCGTGATAAATATCAAATTCAATATCGCACATAAATTCCGAAAAATTCAGAGGTTGCGAGCCCGGGGTTTGAACCCACGACCCTCTGCTTGAGAGGCCACAGGTCGAACCGCTGGGCTACCACGGCTATATACTTGCATTGAGACTCACTCATGCTTAAACAATACGGATAACTGACAAGTTACATTGCTTTAGATGACAGACTAGCAACCAGCTCCTAATATACATTTCTTCGCTTTAATACGCAATGAAATCGATGCGTTTCTTAACTGACTTCGTTACACTAGACACCACGATTCACTTCACGGAACGTCCGTCTATAGTTATGTGTTGTAATGTACACGACACTTTCTATTTTAGTCGCACTACAAGGTGAATGTAATGCGGCTAAAATAGAAAGTATCGTATTTAATGTAGCAACACATAACCTTACGTGATTTTTGACTTTGTCGGGTTTGTTTACCTTTTTTTAAGTACCTCAAAGTCTGAACTCAAGGTCTTCCCCTCCCATTGCACTCATCCACACTCCATATAAACTTGTTAAGTAAATCTTGTTGTTGTTGTAAATGCCTTATTTCAGGGCATATCCTCTCTAACCTGTCGCAGTGCAGGCGGGTCCAGGGCTCGCAAATCTGGCCGTGCACAATTTCCCACGGCATTGTTAGGAGACCTAGGTTCAAATCCGATTCTGCTGCCTAATTCGTAGCCTATGCTATCAATGGTCATTGATAATTATGTGTTTATGTAAGCACAAAAATACATAAGTAGGTACTTACATCACGCCTTACTCCCAAATGAGGTGAGCAGAGCACACGAAATGTTATATCGACAAAAGGTTCTCTATTGGAAGGCATAAAGTTTTTTAGACTAATATTGTTTCGCATAACACTTTTCGCCGAAATTGTTTTTTGCATAATCATCATTAAATATTTTTTAACGCATAACATTAAAAAGCATAAATACAGGAAGCATAATAAAATTGTCATCAAGACCAATGTCTATAAGCATAAGCATAAATAGGCATAACAATCAAATTACATAATATCAATATGCATAACAGTATTATGCCAAAAAATAGTAAAGTTTTGTACCAATGGCTCGTAGTAATTATTGCTATTCATACCAGTGCTATGCATACCTATGTATTATTTAGGAACTAAATCGATGTCGATGGTGGTCCGCTAACTATTCCGCGATGTTTTGGCGCTTCGCGCCTGGATTTCATACTAACCTAACCTAACCTAATAATAGTAAATACATGGTAACAACGAAACTGAGTTTTTAAATTATGCATAGTGACATTTATACCGAATAATTATTAGCCCAAACAATAGTATGCGTAATGTGTATTCGGCTAATACAAATTAGTCCAAATGAAATTATGCTATTAGCGTAGTATGCCAAAAAAGTATTAGGCCAAAGTATTATTATGCGACCGTACTGTTATGCCAAAATTAATTATGCCAAATCAATTATGCGAAACAATAATAGTCTAAATAAAATTATGCATTCCAAGGGGATCCCTCGACAAAACTATGACTATTTTACGTTACGTGGCCATTTTATGACTTATCGTTTACTTTACCAAAATAGATTTTAAACAATCTCAGCCAAAGGATAATCCTGTCAAAACTAAATTATCAAGTCTTGTAACACAAACGTTTGGTTTGCCATGCACGCCAAGTATTCCTTTACGAAAACTTTAGCCGGGGTTCGGCCAACGTTGGCCCAACATTATGGCCAATATTTGCCCTGTAACCTTGTTCTCAATTTGTGCAAATAGATTCTTTATTAATACAGTCATAAGTATTTCTAAATGGATAGGCAGAGCATACAAAACGCAAAGTAGACAAAACCATGGCCATTTCTTACTTTGTAGCTAATTTTAAGATATTTTAAGGTTTTAATGTAAGGGTTACAGTTGTGACAGGTCGCTAGCCTATTGCCTAAAGCATACACTTTAACCTGTTCTCTTAGGCTCAATTCACACCAGAAGCAGCGCAGCGCGGCATAGCGCAGCGACCCGCTCCGTGGAGAATGCGCGAGGATTCCTGCGACTGCTCGAGAAGCCGCTGGAATGCGTAGGAAGTCGCTGGAATTTACATAATTATTGACATATTGACATATGCATTGACAGCGGCCGTCGCGACTACTCGAGCGTCCTCGGGCATTCCCGCGACAGCTCGCGCAGTCGCACGGCTTTGTTTATGGAATGCGCTGGAATTCCCGCGGATCCGCGGGCATACGCGCGCATCGTTAGAGTTTCTCATGCGATAATAAGTCTTATTATAATGAAAATAAAGTTGAAATTCTCATGACACTGAAACTGCGCTCAGCTACGCCGCGCTGCGCTGCTCTTCTGGTGTGAATTGAGCCTTAGGTTAATCTCCTACGTCGTCCACGTATGAAATATAATCGTAAACGCGCAATTTATTTATTTTATTTACGAAAAATCAACGTCAAAACTCGTGTGGTGTCGGGTTTAGAATAACAATTACCATTCCAAAATACTAGAGTATTTTTTAACTAATGAATTAACACGTTCGACGCCAGTGACACAGCGTCTGTGTCAAAAACACTCAATAAAACGCTGCCGGCTTCGAACGTGTTAACAAGTTTACAAAAAATGTCCATCCATGAACACTTGGCCAATATTTCTCTCCACTTACTTGGTCTCACTTTGGCCAATGTTTGGTTGCTTTAGACTAAGTTTGGTCTCAGTTGGGCCAAGCTTTGTGGGGGCTGCCCAATGTGCAGTATCTTACAGGCATTTGATAAGAGAGGTGAGATGGATTCGTATTAAGGTCTGTGTATTCGATACCATTGCAAGAAAATCTATTTTACTCTACACAAACGCGCATTCAATACTACAAATTCTGATAAACTAATTATTACATTAGATAAAAAAAAAAAACGTTTGTACCATCGATAACCGGGATTGTTGAGCCACTTACCTATGTTAGTATTAAAATGTATACAAAACACAAGAGGCAGCAAGATGTCAGGTGACCTATTGACCTTTTTTGTTACTGTATAATTATTAAGGCCTGTTTTGTTATTATTTTACCTTAAGAGCGTCTAACCATTTGACAGTAACGTGGCAAGTCATAAAGTTATGCGAACTATCGCTCGATGTCCGACAAAGAAGTTAACCACACGTCACTTAGCATAATGGCGGGATCAAACGAGCGAAGCTTGAGAACTTATAGACAGGACACTATTTTAAACATAAAACTAACGTGACACACTTATCCTTACTAATATTATAAATCGGAAAGTGAGTTTGTTTGTTTGTTTGTTCTGCTTTCACGCCGTAACTACTGAACCGATTGCTTTGAAATTTTGCAGACGTAAAGTTGAAAGTCCGGATTAAATAATAGGGTACTTTTTATCTTGGAAAAATTGATGTTCCCGAGGGAATGTTCGTTTTATACCGCAATATAACCGAATTCCACGCGGGCGAAGCCGCGGGCGGAAAGCTAGTAATACCTACATAATTATGCAGTAACAAAATAGGTCAATAGGTCACCTGACATCTTGCTGCAGTTGATTTTTAAATGTATTAAATTGTAAGATAGCAAATTCATGAATAGTTCAAGACAGAGCACATAAATCATTACACAGACCAAAATCTGAACTATTCTTTCTAGGACACGTACCACCTTTATGCATAATAATTTCGATTTATACCGCAATATAACCGAATTCCACGCGGGCGAAGCCGCGGGCGGATAGCTAGTACTGAAATAAAGGAATCTACTCACGTTTTTGCATCGAGATTGGCTCGACATGTTTCGGGCCAATTCGTTAGCGTGGCGCGTAGCTTCAGTTGGTTTACGAATTGTCCCGAAACATGTCGAGCTAATCTCGATGTAAAATGTGAGTAGATCGGTTTATTTCATTATCAGGGTACTATTGTTATATCAGTACGATTAGTATGGAATGCCTGTGACTAAAATACGGACTCACTAAGGCTCTACGGCCTTCCGTACGGTTTGGACACTTGCTATGGTTAGGTCGGTAAAGACACGACGCGATTTATTTGACTGCTCCGTAATGAAAAACTAGTGTAGTCAATGAAAATGAGCCTGAAAGGTAAATTTCATAAAGAGTCATGAGTATTTTATTGCTTAATCATATAGACGTTATCAATAATCCTAAACCGGCGTCGAAATCGAATTCCAAAAATGAGCGCATCGACGCACAGGCTCGCACTGCCAGCCGCGCCGACCGCATATTCTTCTGCATTTGAAATAATTTGTACTTACTCACTTTTAAATTGCACATTTTCAACGCTCAGATAAATAATAGCAAAACAGGTGTCAAATGTAACTCCGAATTTTTGTCAAACATAAAACTACCGTGAGACTCACTCATAATGAAATAACGGATCTACTCACGTGTTTTATACCGAGATTAGCTCGACATGTTTCGGATCAATCCGTGACCCATTTTCTGGAGCTACGCGCCACGGCATCGGACAGACGTGCTCTGCTTGCAGCCGCTCTTTAACTCCTAATATAAAGCTAATCTCGGTATAAAAAACGTGGGTAGATCCGTCATTTCACGATGAATTTTTGTCAAATCTAATGTGGGTGAAAATTAGTAGTGTTTGCCAGTTCTTAGTGTTCCTAGGTTAGGTTATGCCCTGTGGCTAGTGCGCTCAAAGGCGGTAGTACCACGATAGCTTCTACATGACCTAGGTATGCAGCAAATAGCGGTTATTGACCTTATAGTTACGGGGTGAGTAATAAGTAGGTGTACAAAAATGTACCTTACAGGTGACTCATAAGGGGCAGCGCAGACGACAGACTTTTGTGCGATCGAGTCTGCGGCGCAATAAAAACTCTGAATGGCGC
>BHDV01065363.1:108881-130341 GCA_005406045.1 Adoxophyes honmai
AGTCAAGATTTTACATTCAGTAAACAGAATCTTTTCAAAGTATTGCTAATTTGAAGTCGGTTTTTTTTTGTTTAAAATTATTATTATTACCACTTACCATTAAACTTACAATGGACTGGGAGCTAAATTAAATAAAATATTATAAGTTTTTTCAGTAAATTACTAATAGAATGTTGTAAGAGGTGACTAAGGAAATAGGTTTATATGGGTAGGGTAAATATTTGGGTGTTTGAACCGCTGTCATTATTCTCAACACTTTTTTTATCAGATACTGTTGGAAATGTGTATATAATAGTCTAGTGTGTACCTATTTGCATAGACACTATTATCATACACTTATTATACCAATTTGTAAATAAATCTAATAAAAAAAAGTGTTGAAAATAATGACAGCGGTTCAAACGCCCAAATATTAATCCGGTAAGCTTTAGGCGATAATAGTCACAATATATAACATTACATACAATGACGCCTATGTGGCAACTGGGGTTGGCAGACACACGAAATGAGACTTGAACAAAACTATGACTACTTCACGTTAAAAGCTAGTTTTAGCATAATTTTGGGTTTGAAAACAGATGATGGAGGTGGAGCAATAGTGACTGTCTGCTTGCCTGTTGCCTAAGAGATACCTTGGCCTATTTCCTTAGCCGCCTCCTATGACATCCACGGAAGAAAAAAAAGATGTTCTTCTAAACCCAACATACGGTTTTTGAATACGAAGTGATGCGCAAACTAGGTATGTGATTGTTTTAGCAAAAAAATCTTACAATATTTTATGCCGCCTCGAGAGATACTTATTATTTGTGTTATGATTAGCAATCAATATGACATCTGTTATATTGTGGCAATCTATTTTGTAATTTATGTGTGATGAACAATAGCTACTACCTCCTGTGCTATATGATTGGATCCCATACGGCCCAGCCCTTTCATCAACGATTGTTCACGCGGTATCGATGGATAATGTTATGTTATCTCACAATATTATATTACGGGAAATTGTTACTTTCTGCATAACGCTCTTTGATACTATAGGTTTAGATTTAGCTGGAGGGTACGTTTATTAATAAAATACTATTATCGTTACTTTGTTGGCGCTAATAATATTTAATTTAATTTAAAGATTCAATATGTACTAAAGAAATAAATAGCAATAAAAGAATTTGGCGATGTCGAATTTTTAACGAGCGATTCGATGAAGAAAAATAATTGTGAGTAAATTTAGAAATGAATTTGGTGTTTTTGGGTCAATTTAAAATAACGATAACAGGTAGACACTTAAAATATTCACAAAATATTTAGTTGTTTATCTAATTTAAAAGTAAATAGTTCAACTAAAATAAAATAAGTATTTATACAAAAACATGTTTTTTGGGTCTTTGGAAGGTACGGAACCCTTCGACCGCGACTCTTAACTCGAACTTGGCTGGTTTTATTTACATACATACATACATACATATTCTCACGCCTTTATTCCCATGAGGGGTAGGCAGAGCACATGAATTTGAAAATCCAGTGCCACGTTTAGCAATTTCAGGGTAACCAGATGGTCAAACGTGATATTGCAGTGACAGGTTGCTAGCCCATCGCCCACAATACACTAACCCTTTCCCAGAGTCGACTCTTACGACACCCACGGGAAGAAAGGGGGAGGTGCTATTCTCACCCGGCACCACACGGGATTTATTTACGGTTATTATATTAAGCACTAAAGTTAGTAGAATGTGCACAGTGTTTCGTAAGTAGGACTAGAAAACCAAAGGGGAAGATGGATTATAGGGTCACCAACCAATCATAAAAAAAACACTGAATCAAAATAGACTCAGTGAAGACGAGTGCCGATAATTCACTTTCTAACCTCTCAAACTTATAGAGTGACAGCCATAGTCAATCAGAACTCGACTAGCCCCCTGCCGTACTAAGACAGCTGATAAGTTGGCAGAAGAAACATCTCAGCGACCCCTATGACCAGTTTCCGATTTACTTAATTAATTGAGCACTTCCTAAACTAACTAACTACAAACTTTACCAATATCTATTGAGGTCAAGGTTGTGGTCAAGACACAGAGAACTTATGTCAGAAGGTGAAAAAGAATCAAGGCGCTCTGTGTAGCACTAAATGGTAACGTTTTTTGTAACGAATAAGCTGACAAAATCAAATATAATATAGAGATTTTAGTTTAGTTTTGTTTAGGTATTTTTGACTTCTGTGCAACTTAAAACAAACATTGATTCATTATTTTCGCGGGATTAGGGTTCCATACCCAAAAAGTGAAAACGGAACTCTGTTTCTGAGTCTATTGTTGCCACGTCTATTGACAATGTAAGAACAAAATAAATACTGAAATTAAAATCAACATCTCATTCAACAAACGTACTTTAGCAGTGTTTAGTAAGGAATCCTTTGAGAGCGGGGCCGAGTCCCACTTGGACGGATTTTTTAAATGTGTGCCTAAGTTATAACGATAATACTAAAAAAAAAAAAATCGATTACCTAAATGTTAAAATGCGCTAAGGGCAACTCCTGTGAGATTGCTCAGTGGGTCAAGAGGGTGGTATGAACTAAGGTGAGACAAACCGATTGATTCAACCCTTTTGACCTCACTGACCTTGGGAGGGTCTAGGGATAGTTTTGATGTCGTATAGATTGGGGTGAAAGTAGTTTGAATAAAGACTAATATTTATTCGAAAGCAGCTGAAGATTCTGTGTGGTGTAAATAACTAAGGGAATATACTACAAGTATGCTTTTGGGAACAGGCTTACCGCATGTTGCTATTGTATATCTTGAATGTCATTTTGAACTTAAAACAGAACTAAAAGGGTTGGGTTCGTAAGGACTAGATTGCATAACGACTCTATAAGCAAAACGTTTCAGTTGCATAAGGTCTTGGTAGCTAAATGTCTAATTGTACAAACGTCTTAATAATAGAATGCCCGGGTTTAAGTATAGACTTAGTTCTATTACGTCTTGTTTGAAAAACGCCCTAATATCAAAATGTTGCAATAGCAAAACGACTAGGTAGGTATTTCGTCAAACATTAATAACGTCTAAATGGCATAACGACTAGATGGTTGAATGACAAGAAAAACTCAGACGTAGTTTGTGAAGGAACTCTTTGATAAAGAAATTTCAAAGTCGAGTAGGTGGCCATGACGTTTTGCTACCAAGACCATATGCTATCCAGACACTATTCCTTATGCGTCGTTTTACAATCAAGACTTATTAATAACTTGGACGTAAACTCTATTAGTCGTTTTGCAACTTCGGGCGTTATGCTATAGTTGTCGATCTAACAACTAAGACATTCTACTCACTAGGGCATTCTGCAAAAAAGACGTTGTGCTTAACAAGACCTTATGCAACTAAGACGTTTTGCTTATAGAGTCGTTTTGCAATCTAGTCCTTACGAACCCGACCCAACTAAAATGGCTACAAAATGTCGAGCTTCCATGGTTTAGTCTATGTAGCGTTACTTGTGAAAACTGGCGTGATATTGTGTGTATACAGGGTGGCCGAAAATTTACCGTGAAATCGGGTGAAGGTGTCTGAAAACCCCTGTAATGTTTTTCCCCGGAATTTTTATGTAACTTTTGTTGTAAAAATCTGAAAATATTGGCCAATCTCTTGTACAGCAGATTCTAATCAACTGCATAGCATATAGATATGCTATATATATACAGTATGTAAACTCACTAAAACCATTTCTTTAAACCAGATGCCGCCCCGGACCAGAGTAGTATTTTACTGCATTTTGGTTACTTATAAGTTGAATATTTTTAAAGATATCATTAAATCATTGTTTAAAAATGTTACCTCTTTCAAAGTCGGTTAACCGTAAAAATATCAGCCTATGTAACATGTTTACATTGAGACGCATGAAGGCGATTCATTGATTGATTATTACAATAATGTATGAAATTTTGTTACTTATTCATTAAAATATCTTGTTTCTCCATACCAGTTTTACACTTCTGTTAATTTCAGTCACATAATTAAAAGTAAAAGCCAAATTATCTTCAAAACACATCGATCTTGCCGTGTTGTGACATTAAAATTTCACGGGTGTCATTTCATTGTCAATTTTCTTTTTCTTAACTATCCCAACAAAAGAGTTTGGCAAGCAAGCCAATGACAAGATTAGTTATGTTTTCGATGTTGTCAATATGACATTTCTCCATTGCAAACAATACAATGTAATTCATGATGAATCTTAGTGCTGAAGAGATATTAGACATGGTGCTTATTTACGGAGAATGCGGACAAAATGGTGCGGAGTCTCTTCGATTGTACGCTGAGAGGTTCCAGCAGCGAAGACACAAGACAGCCTACGGACTCGCGTATCATTGTAAGGGCTGTTACCAGAGTGCGCAACTATGAAAGAGCGGTTCCGGTTCGTACTGGTGGGCATCGTCCTCGTATTAACGTCAGGTCAGGAGAGAGGAAATGATCTTAGATCATTTTATAGAAAATCCTGGCTCCAGCACTAGAAGAGCAGGGCGGTTGTTTGATGTTAGCCACACATACGTCCTCAACATTTTGAAACGAGACCAACAGCATCATTTTTATGTGATTAAGACACATGCATTGAAATAAGAGGACCTTTTGCGGCGGATCGACCGTGCCATTCAAGTAAGACACTGGTTGGACGAAATTTTCGGCACTCAGAGGATTGGCCGCTTCGCGGGTAATCCGTGGCTGCGACGTTTGCCAGACTTCACCCCTCTGGATTATTTCTTTTGGGGTTGGGTGAAGCAGATAGTGTTTAAAAAAGAATCGAGAACGGAAGAAGAAATGAAACAGGCCTTCAACAAAATCAGGCGACGAGTCCGGCAAGACCCAGATTTGCTGCGTCGCGTGCACAACAACAACCACCGCCGCTTGCTTAAAGTCATTGCTAACGGCGGACGCCACATTGAACTACGTCGTATTTAATTGTGAGTGTGCACATTGCCTTAATTTCACTGACAGTGCATGTGTCATGTCATGAGTTGAACTTGACCTTGACCCTTGACTTGTCAACCAGGTAACAGATGTTAAAACTGTAATCAAATAATACAGGACGTTATAAAACTCATACAATTTTAATTTCATTTTTGGTACATTTCGTCGTAAAAGTGTTAGGACGCCAGTAAGTTATGCCATTACGTTATTTATCACCTAAGTATGCTCGGATTTCAATAAATGGTTTTAGTAAGTTTACATACTGTATATAGCATATCGAACGATTGCAGGAGCGTCGCGCCGGCTGACAGGACGTAAGGTAGGAATAACACAGGGCACATTGAACTTAAAAGCGATGAAACATTTGTCTTCTACAAGGTCAACAATGAAAATATCCAGGAATTATTTTACAGAGGTTCAGACGCTAAGACGGCAGGTTGCATGCTACTCTTGTTGTGGAAATTAGCTCACAAGACACATTTGTAAATAAAATTCCCCATTTTCTTATTAAATTATGTACAGTCACGGACTTTAATCCATGAGCCACCATGGAACCAATTCGCAGTAAACGTCATAGTGACATTTCATTAATTATGAAGGGAAATCGTGGTGATTTTTTCTTTGAAAAGGTTCTATGGTGGCTCATGAATTAAAGTCCTTGACCGTACCTACTAGTAAACACATACATACATAATACATAATTCTCACGCCTGTATTCCCAGGAGGGTAGGCAGAGCACATGAATCCAAAAATCCAGTGCCTCGTTTACCAAATTCAGGGTAACCAGATGATCAAACGTGATATTGTGGTGACAGGTTGCTAGCCCATCGCCCACAATACACCAAAACCCTTTTCCCAGAGTCGGCTCTTATGACACCCACGGGAAGAAAGGGCGAGGCGCTATTCTAACCCGGCACCACACGGGTAAACAAACGAGTAAACACACGCTGAAATTATAAACATTAATTAAACACAAATATTACTAAACGGTCACCCATCCAAAACCCGACCTGACCCATCGTTGCTTAACTTCGAAACCTCCTGACCTCACCGTCAAACGGTACCATCGGTCGCCTGTAATATCCTCCCAAATTGCCCTATCTCTTGGGCAGTCGATGTCCCGTACCGGAATTCACCTGTTATCGATAATTCCTGAACGGGACGGGCCGGGAGCTGAAAAACGATAAGTTGGAATAGGGTTGGCACTTTGGAAAAAAAATCTGCACTTGTTTCAGATTGTTCGAAGCTATTCGATTTTGATTATCATTATTGAAATTGTTTTCAAAAAAAAATATTACACACAGTTTATAATAGTTTATGTACAAATTTATTTAATGTCATAGGTACACGAAGAAAAAAGTATTTGTAGTCTGCAATTAATTAATTATCATCACTTTAGTGCTTTCAAGGACTGAAAATATGTACCAACGACCTCTTACCGATACAATATTTTTGGCACTTATATCGTTTTAAAATATTTCTAGATGACGGCCCTTACCTAACTACCCGTAGTACAAACTAACATTAAAGAGATTCAGATAGTGATCAAAACAGAAAAAGAAAAGATTCCCAACCATTTTCTGAACTTGGATACCTACAAATAATATTCAATTAAGTACATTAAATCGAAAGTAATTTTTATTTCACTAAATACTTAAAAACCGATCACTCGCCAACCCTAAAGCCAATACCTGTTGCATCGACCATTCGATACTCGAGAGGGACAGCGCTATAACCTACTTCAGAAGTGCGATAGAGACGGAAGAGTGTGAGGGAACCACACGTTCCGATGGCTTCTGGGAATCTATGGCGATGTTCGAACGGTGTTCAGTGTTTTGACGGGAAAGATACTCTACTACAATTTTATGAATATTTTTTTAAATGGTGGTGGTTTTTGCCGCATTCTTATGATGTACATGCAATCCCGCCTGTGTTTCAAAATGGGGTAGACAGAGCGCATAAAATGTGACACAGACAAAACCCCGACTATTTCAAGTTTCGCAGACACTTCCAGCGAAATGTTAAGTTAGAAATGGAAAAGTATGATAGTGACAAATTTCCTATTGCCTAAAGCATACCTAAACCTATGTCCTCAGTCACCTCTTACTACATTCACGGGAGAGATGGAGAGGTGTACCTAGTTCTAACCTGACACCACACAAGAAATATCTTAGTTTTATTAAAATGTGAAATTTTTGACTTGACATTATAGTTTACTTTACCGTGTTTCCTTTTCATATGAGGTGACGAATGTCCACAGTTGGACTTAGTTCGACTTCATACTTTTAGTTGTTAACTACAACACATGAACACACTACTACATACTACAACACTAATAGGTACACTACTTTATTTAAACAGTTAAGCCCGTCACACACTAAGCAGATACGGTAAGATATCTGTTACAGAACATATATCTGTCAATATCGCTCCCTATACAATTCAATGAGCTACCACACACTGCGCAGATTTACCGTCAGGTATCTTTTGACACCGAAATATGGAAAAATGGCATTTATACGCAGATAAAATATTATCGTATATGCGTAGTCTGTGACGGGCTTAAGGTAGGTACTGTAGGCAGATTCCTATACGTTCGAAGTGCCTACTTGCAGCATGCTGCTGGCCGTTCCAACGGTGACTGGAAATACAACTAACTAACAATGGCACAATGTAATACTCAACACTTAAAAGTATCAAAGTCAAAACAATTGAAAAACCAGCCAAAAACAAAGCAGAGTAACCACCAATTCAGGCCCTCCACTGAAAAATCGGCCCGCAAAAGCTTAACGGCTAAAAACCTTTCATCACCCCCGGCCTATCAATAGCTGGAACTGCGGGATTTTTCACGGGATTTTCCCCGGGACCTCCGGGATTGCTATTTGCATATTGGACCGGGTTTTAACAGTGTCTGTTAATTGAAAAGGAAATTTGAACCGTTTTTTCCTTCGATCAGCGCAACAGGTCGGTTTAATGGACGATTTGCATTTATCGCTTTTAGGATTTTTCAATATTAACTGATTTATTGAGATTGATTTTACAAAGGATAATATACTATCAATCATCCAGCCTTATTACGTCCCACTGCAGAGCACAGGCCTCCTCTCAGTATGAGAGGGCTTGGGCTATAGTTCCCACGCAGGCTCAGTGCGGATTGGGAACTTCACACACAACGTAAAATTACTTCGTCGCTGTGTGTAGGTCTCCTCACGATGTTTTCCTTCACCGAATAGCTCGTGATAAATATCAAATTCGATATCGCACATAAATTCCGAAAAATTCAGAGCGAGCCCGGAGTTTGAACCCACGACCCTCTGCTTGAGAGGCCACAGGTCGAACCGCTGGGCTACCACGGCTTCACACACTACATAGAATTAATTCGTCGTCGTGTGTAGGTTTCCTCAAGATGTTTTTCTTCACCGAATAGCATGTGGGCATATGTGGCTATTATCAAATTCGATGTCGCACATTTTTTGTTGCTAAATTAGTGGCAAACATTTAGAATGAAAAACGATAATGTTATGAAAATCTTCATACAAAACTCCAATGTCATACTTAAGGACCTAATCACACTGTAAAAGTAAACTAACCTCAAACGCTAATAACCACATAGAAGCATTAAGGAAATTTATTATAACACATTACTCCTTCCCACACAATAATAAATAAGTAAATATTGGCATAGAGTATACGGGAGACAAATAAAGTAAATTATAGCTAATGGGAACCTCTGGACATTGTCCAAAAGGCATTTGGGGAGGTATGGCGTCTGTTGAGGTGTGGTTTATCGTGAGGGACGATATTATACAAATATACAAAATGGCGATGGTTCATAACGGGATGTAAGCGACTTAATATTAGGTCCTTACTTTTTTATTTTTTGTAATGAGTACGTGATATTTTTTCGTACAGTAAAGTGTTTACTTACTTGCTGTAGTGTGACGTCACCGTACTTGCATTTACAAGACAACGCTGTCTTTGACATTTTTCAGTTGCCATAAGATTCAGTTACGCACTTTGATTCAACAATGTTTTTTTTCCACCAATAAAAACTAAATGTAAAATTAATTGAATATAATTGATTTTATTTCTACATTTGATTCATTTGCTTCTGTTTTCTGGTTGCTGTCATTTTGCTCAAATGGGGTAAACAGAGCACACAAAACGATTACATAACCAAAATCTTATTATTTCAGGTCTCGTAGCCACTTTCAGAATAACCTGTTTAAACGTAAATGAAAGAAGGTACATAAATGTGACAAGTTGCTAGCCTGTCACCTAAGGGTCTCACCAAACCAGTCGACGCCTTTTCGGCAAAATGCGGGTAGAAAAAGCTTTATGTCAACGCAATAAGGGCGAACTATACGTGAATTGGCTCGGCCATTCTCGGTCGAACGAGTCGAGCCGTTTGACGTCTTGTTCGCCCTTATTGCATTGACATAACGCTTTTTCTACCCGCATTTTGCCGAAGAGGCGTCGACTAATGTGGGGAGACCCTTAAGCACACCTTAACACTCTAACGTCACCTCTTACGACATCCAAGAAAAAAATTACGAATTTCTAAACCGGGACACCAAACGGGCATCCATTATATTCCAATATTTTCTTTATTTCGTAAAACAACACAAAACAAATCATGAACATTGTTCGGAAACCAAAAACGGTTATAATTGAAATCAAAACACACGTTTTATCAGATGATCTGCCATATTAACCGCGAAATTGAACCGTTCAGATCGGCCGCCTTACACACCGTAGCGTAAGATCTGAATTTAGAAATAATAGAATTTAAAAAAGGTTTCTTGTTTTCCACTTTTTGCAATTTTAGTTAAATAAAAATCAGGTTCTGAAATGTAATATACATTTTGACGAAACACCGTTTGAAACTATTTGCAGTTTTTGCAAAACTCTTTAGGATCTTTACATACAATGAAAAATAGATAAAGGAAGCATCCGAGTGCTCGACGCCAATGTGTCAAACTGACGCTTTGTCAAATTTGACACTCGTACCATACACCATAAACATCACAGGGTAGACAGAGACATAAGAGCGCTCTTCAATTTTATTCTGGTTTGTTTCGCTTCATTCACATTCATCTCTCTACCAGTGGCGGCTCGTCCTAAAGAGCGCTGGTGCAGTGCACTCCCATAAAAATTACATAATCTGTACCTATCCCTTTAAAACCCTATAAATATACTCACATTATTTTTACTAAGCCTAGACAATACAATACACTCTTAATAGCAGTTTACTAGAAACTACATAATACTACCAAGCACCGCCACCACTCTAAACAATTTGGTTGTTGTCAAGTGGAGCGCTCGGCGATGCGCTCCTACGGCTCGAAGTTAGTACCAATGCCTAACGCAGAATTCAATGAGTGCGAAAGAGACACTTCGATGCTGCCCGGCGCGTGAAACAGAAGATTTGTATGAGAAATTACGTCGTATCGGAGCGCCGCACCGCAAGGCGCTCACAGCGGCGCGGTGCGGGTTTGTTGGTAAACACTAGGTCTAGGTAGTTTAGTAAAAATAATATGGCGTCGCCGCCTCGCTCGTAAAACGCGTATCTGTTATTTTTTTGCAAATAAGTAACGAAAAGTAGTTTGTACAAATTGTACGTTACGTTTGTGTTAAAAATGGAACAATACAGTGTATCTTTTGTTAAACTTTCTTAAAAGACACTCGAAATGCGTCTCGAACTGAAAATGAAGGGCCCACCGCGGCCTGAAATTGCACTTACTCAAAAATGTAGTACGAAAACTAAATTTTTTCCACATGTTTTTAAATCAGAACAATATTTTATAACGCCTTGGTTATGTGGATGTAAAGAAAGCAATAAATTATATTTTTTCCCGTGTCTAGTGTTTGTAGCCGGCGCCGGCGGCGGTGGTGAGTGCATGGTGTATATGTATACCTACCTAATTTCAGATTATCAGAAGTCTGTAGGGCCCGCAAACATTAAATAGCTTTGGGGCGGCAAATGTTTAAATCAAGCACTGGTGAACACCCATAAAAAAATGTCACGAGCCGCCACTGCTCTCTACTCATGTTCTTTGAATGGAGAAAGAAGAATTTTGGATTAAATTGCCTTGACATAGACTATAGACTATCCATGTCATTATACTAGCACAGTGTAGAGAGCACTTGTACCTGTACTTCACCTAATGTAAAAAAATTCCAGTTACATTTTGTTATTTATTTATCGTTACTCAACATAGCTCCCTCCACTGGATTTATGATCAGTGATTCGGAGCAAGTATTTTTTGTCTGGGCCACTATATTACTGATATTGTATTACCTTCACAGACACTTCCGGTATCTAAGTAGAACGAATAATATCAACCAAAGTTGTGCATTAATTTTAATATTCCATTAGTAAGTAAGGGAAATTATAGCTGGCAATAGTATTATACATACTTATATACATACAAACATACAATCACGCCTATATTATTCCCAAATGGGGTAGGCAGAGCGCACAAAATGTGACATACCATGATTATGACCATTTCACGCTTCGAAGCCACTTCTTGGTTGGGAAACAGATGAAAGAGGTAGTATTATAGTGACAAGTTGCTAGCCTGTCATTATTAAATCTATTTCTTTAGTCTCCTTTTAAGACATCCTCGGAAGAAATGGAAAAGTGATATTCTATACCGACACCACACAAAGATAATGAAGAGGGTGATATTTATTTCCAGATATTATACGTAAATGTAATTTATGTACAGAACAATAAATATATACAAACGACGTAAGAACAAGAATCGACTAAATTAAAACTTAATTAAATCATAAAAACCTATAAAAAATATATAATTTCAATTTACTACTAAGCTAAAATCTACCTTCTAAAGAACCTGGCTCAAAGGTCTCCATAATACCAGCAGCATTACCTCGCTGAATGGCAATGGAGACCTGTTGAAATAACAAGGGATGATAAGTAGTGGCTTAAAAATACACATAATAAATCGAAACTACTTCATGCAAATTAAACTCTTCATAACTCCTTAATTTTGATAAAATTACCTATTTACGTTAAAAGTCTTTGGAATAAGACTAAAAAAAAACTTTTTTTACAAAATCATGGATATTTTTTTCAAACTTAATCACTTAATGGTGTAACACGCGCCCTTGTTTAAACATCCAAAAAACGCTTCAAACAACCGCTGTCCCTTGAAGGAGTAGAAAGCCGCGAGCGACCGAAATTAAATAATGAAAAAATATAGCCTCCTCTTCCCTTGTACAGACGAAATTTGATTAAAAAATCACGATTATTACAACCCCCCTCCAAGGAATTTCAAAGATAAATTTACACTTAGCTCCCAACCCAGCGATCGAAAGCCAACTCTATCCCCTAAACAAAAGGTTGGGCGTTTTCAAATCGGTGGTAGAATTAACTTGGTATCGTGTATAGCCGTCGATGCTCCCTCCCTCTTTGAATCGACCCCCTTTCAATAATTTTTCATCGCTCTGATCCCCTTGTGGTTACTCTTTTTACTTAGATTAACAAAGTTTGAAATTAAAATCGAGCAAATATTGGTCTGTTTTGCTTGTTCTGAGGTAAATATGATTCATTTGTTTCGGATTGGGCCTTGGGTTGTTTGTTACAATACCATTTAATTGCCACATCTGTAGTATAGCCGTACTGTAGCCGTGCTTGTTGGCAACAGAGTGTACGATTTGCACGGACTACCTATCCCGACCCATTAGAATTAGACCAAGGACGGTGAACCAATGACACATGCAGTAACTTTGACACCAAACAAATTAGTTCAGGCACGCTCCTGATATAAGCATGATACAGAATCCGTCCGAGACGAATCTCTCATACTTAATACCTACCATCTAGTTTTTTTTTGTTCTACAATAACAATACTAACAACATCAAGCCTGTTTGATGGCACGTCGTAGCTATAGGTAATACTATTTGGTCCGCCATCCCCGCCATAGACACTGTCCTCTCTTAATTAGCTGTGAATATTGAATTTGAATTGGTATTCACAAATTAGTTCTTAAGAGGGCGCACACATTTTTTACGAACGTAATATAAGATCAGGTGGGGGAAGAGAAATTCAGGGGCAGGGCAGGGGTAAGAGGCACCACAGACCATAACTCGTCGAGTTATGAGTGATTATGGTCTGTAGAGCCCTCTTATCCCTGCGTTTCTCTTCCCCCACCTGACCTTAGTGGTTTTGGACCAATGTTTAAAAAATCGTGGAATGTAAATTAACTCATATTTAGCCATGAAAAAAATATGGTTAGACTAAACATATTCTGTAAATTTACAATAAAATTGTTTCATTTGTAATTACATTAAAATCAATGAGAAAAAAAATAAAGTAATGATTCAACTTTGAAATTATGTAAAATGATATTTGAATAATAAAAACCAATAATTTGATTCATGTTAATCCGTTAATCCCCAGTAGACTATATTGTCTATCAGATAATAACAAGTTTATATCGTTATCGTTTTATCGTTTCGTAAATTTTAATGGAAAATTTTCAAGTGAAAGACAGCTCTGACGCGTATTTTTGTGAAAACCCTTCAACAAATTGGCTAAGTAAAAGAAATCTGTGTTGCTAATAAAATATTTTTTTCCGTTAATCCCTAGAAAAAGAGTTTATTTATATGTTACTGTAGTTTTTCTTTAAAAACTTAAGGATTTATAGCTTTCTAAAGCATTTGAAAAACATCAAAATCACCGAATTTTGTTTGCACGCTCTTAAAAATAAACAACAAAAGTGAAGAGGTAAGAAGTAGGACGCTATTTTCTCGTGTGGTGACAGGTTTTAATTAACACTTTTTCGTTTGAGAGAAATGGATTATGGTGTACTTTAGGCGACAGGCTAGCAACCTGTCCCTATCATACCTCTTTATCATCTAAAAATATGTTCAATGTGGCTACTTAGCATGAAATTTTCACTATTTAGGCTATAATTATCTCATCAAATGGTACTTGCCCCATTTAGGAATACAAACGTACCTACTTAATGTATGGATCTACGCTAATATTATAAAGCGAAAGAGTTGGTTTGTTTGTTTGAACGCGCTAATCTCAGGAACTACTGGTTCGAATTGAAAAATTCTTTTTGTGTTGGATAGACCATTTATCGAGGAAGACTTTAGGCTATATATAACATCACGCAGCAACCAATAGGAGCTAAAAAACACTGCAAAATGTGGAAAAAACGGGGGAAATTGCCCAAAGTCCACGCAAACGGAGTCGCGGGCACAGCTACTATCTATACTAATATAATAAAGCTGAAGAGTTTGTTGGTTTGTTTGTTTGAACGCGCTAATCTCAGGAACTACTGGTTCGAATTGAAAAATTATTTTTGTGTTGGATAGACCATTTATTGAGAAAGAATTTAAGCTATATTACATCACGCTGCAACCAATAGGAGCTAAGAAACACTGCAAAATGTGGAAAAACGGGGGAAATTGCCCAAAGTCCAAGCAAACGGAGTCGCGGGCACAGCTACTATCCGTACCAATATATAAATGTGAAAGTGTGTTTGTTTGATTGTTTGTTTGTTTGTTTGTCCGTCTTTCACGGCTAAACGGAGCGATGGATTGACGTGATTTTTTAGGTAGAGATAGTTTAGGGCATGGAGAGTGATATAGGCTACATTTTGTCTCTTCTAAACCCCCCATTTCCCTAAAGTGAGTATAGTTTTCAATGTAGAAAGCTATAAAATTGGTATGTGTGCTATCTCTTCTGTGATACCCCGAATTTAACGCGAGCGGAGCCGCGGGCAAAAGCTAGTAATTTATATGTTTTGAACACTGATCGGACAGCCACGCAACCAAGACACAAAGAGTTCTCGCATCCGATGCGGTCTTTGTCAACTGCCGTTTGACTCAAACACAAAGCCTTTGAAATATACAAACGCCTCTTTTAAGTCTTGGATATGTTCTGTTAGTGTGAGAAAATGTAGGTTTCTTGGATAGCTTGGGATTAATCGGCCATATAATTTATCTAGGTTGTTTTATAGACTGCCACATTATTCTGATTTCTCAGCTATACTTCGCGAAAGGTGCATAAGATTCGGGACTGTCCGAACAGCATAATAGATACCGTTTTTGACCAGTACCAAGTATTTTGTTTGTTCCGTGTGGTATCGGGTTTAGAACAACGCCTCCCCTTTCTTCCGTGGATGTCGTAAGAGGCGACTAAGGAAATAGGTTAAGGTGTATTTTGAGCGACAGGCTAGCAACCTGTCACTATTATACCACCCAACTTAAAACATAAAAAAATAATGCTAAAAGTGGCCTGCGGACATGAAACTGTCATGGTTTTGTCTGTATAACGTTTTGTGTGATCTGCCTATCCCATTTGGGAATACAGGCGTGATGTATGTGTATTTTTTTTTTCAGTTAAATTACTTAGCAAGTGTCCATCTATCCAAGCGTAAACATGTATAACACTTTCGCCATAACACCCTATGTTCACTTCCTATTCTCACTTCTTGCAATATTTCACACCCCCTATATTGACAACGCATCCACTTTATGAGTCAGTTTTATTGCTTTTTATGGCAATGTCGCCTACTCCCCTAGAATGGGGTAAGACATGAATGTGCCGATTTATATTTTGAATCGATGGTGTTTAATGGAATTTCTTCGTTCAGGAATTGAATGTTTCCGTAGATGTGTGGTTTATTGCTGAAGCTCCCTAAAAAGTGTGGGTACAAATAAAAAGTGGAATGAAGATGGTTAAGTGTGTTTTTTAGGGTACCGTACCCAAAGAGTAAAAGGGAGCCCTATTATTGAGACTTCACTGTCCGTCTGTCTGTCACCAGCCTGTGTAATAAAGCGTGGTAGCTAAGCAGTTAAAAATTTCACGGTTTGTGTATTTCTGTAGCCCCTATAACAACAGATATTAAAAATAACTTAAAATTATCATTTACAGGGGGCTCCCATACAACGAATTAGATTTTTTTGTTGTTGGTGATTTTGGTTCGATGTAAGTAACAGTAACAAAGTGTCACCACTTGAATTATGCCCAGAAATATTTAATTGTATTATTTAAAAGTAAATAATTACATTTCAATAAATTAAGTACGTATTTAAGAGGGCGTTCATGCAAAAAACGTGATTTGTTGTAGTTTTTTGGTGGATATTAATAACGACACAGAGTTAGACACTTGAAATAATAATATGGTATGTGATTGGGCAATGAATGGTACGGAACCCTTCGAGGGCGAGTCCAACTCGCACTTGCCCGGTTTTTATCTTAATAACTTCAACTCAATTTACAACCACGAACAACATCCAACACTTGGGCACTTACAATTATTCCCAACCACAATAATTATACCATTGTAAATCCAGCAAATCAGTATTACAATTTTTTCCGATCCCGACCTCTCAGATGACAAGCCACCCTTTCAAAGGTCCAAACAATACATGTTTGCACCTCAGTTCACCCTCGGGGAGTGGCCGATCATTGTCATTAGTAATCATCAGATCAAAGGGATGTGTTTTTATGATTGACGGTCTGTGTGGAGAAGGTTGCGAGTGACTTTTTTAATTTTCTGGCGACTAATATTTAGTAAAAAAAAAATACATACTGACAGAGCACACAAAACGGTAGCTAGACAAAACGATGACTAATTTACATTTTATGGCCACTTCTAGCTTAGATATTTTAGGTTTTATGGAGGCAGGCGTAACAGTGACAGGTTCGAACCTGTCGCTTTAAATGCACCTTAACCTGTCGTCTGTGTTTGATAAGGATCCTAACTCGCAAAAATTCGAAAAAGTCGTATGATACTGATCCTTATCATACACATACGACGGGTACTTTTGGGATCCTTATCAAACATAGACGATAGGTTAACTTATTTCCTTAGTCGCCTCGTACGACACGGAAGAAATGAAGTGGTGTTATTTTAAACCTAAAAAATAAGGTAGAAGTGGCCATCAAACGTGTAACATTCTTGTTCTATCTATGTAGCGTTTTGTGTGCTCTGCCTACCTCATATGGGAATTCAGGTGACTATGTATGTGTGTGAACGAAAAGAGTTTGTGATTCTGATTACAAAAAACAAAAAAATGCTGAAAATAACACTCATATATAAACAATGCTTCCCTTTTAGATTACTACTAAGAAACGAAAATGCCAGAGTTTTTAATTGCTTTCTACTTTTCATCCCAACACAGCTTACAATACTGCCTTAAAACGTGAAAATTCATGAAAATTCTCACTTACATCCTCATGTATATGCAGTTCCGTGCATAAATATGCATGCGTGCATCCATCTTTGATCCGCTCCGAACCAGTTCAGACTGGTTCAAGCCGCACCGAACCGGTATGGCTGTCGTGTATTGTTTATTACTCATTTGTTTTTTTAATACTTAGGGTTGTGAGTGAAGTTATTGACGCATTGATCAAAGGTGGGGGAGTGATCAAGTGATTTGCGATTTCTTTGACAAATAAAGTGGCTGTAAGTTAGTGAAATAGTGGATACTTACTTAAGTCTTTATATTGAGATTAGCTCGACATGTTTCGGGGTAATTCGTGACCCATCATCAGGAGCAACACGATATAATACAATTTCATTGCACTTTGAGTGAGTTTCATGATATTTTTATGTGACAATAAGTTGATTACTTTTCAGTCATTTTTAGAATGATTTAATTCCTTCAAAAGAACTTTTTACGTATGTAGGGCCTCGTGCAGGGTCTATCCAGATCGTTACCACCATCTTACGCATCTTGCCGTAAAGCAGCAGAGCTCACATTCATCATCATCATCATCATCATCATCAGCCTATATACGTCCCACTGCAGGGCACAGGCCTCCTCTCGGTATGAGAGGGCTTGGGCGATAGTTCCCACGCGAGCCCAGTGCGGATTGGGAACTTCACACACAACGTTGAATTACTTCGTCGCTGTGTGTAGGTTTCCTCACAATGTTTTCCTTCACCGAATTGCTCGTGATAAATATCAAATTTGATACATACATACATATACATATACTCACGCCTGTATTCCCAAGAGGGGTAGGCAGAGCACGTGAATTCGAAAATCCAGTGCCACGTTTAGCAATTTCAGGGTAACCAGATGGTCAAACGTGATATTGCAGTGACAGGTTGCTAGCCCATCGCCCACAATACACTAACCCTTTCCCAGAGTCGACTCTTACGACACCCACGGGAAGAAAGGGGGAGGTGCTATTCTAACCCGGCACCACACGGGGAATCAAATTTGATATCGCACATAAATTCTGAAAAATTCAGAGGTGCGAGCCCGGGGTTTGAACCCACGACCCTTTGCTTGAGAGGCCACAGTTCGAACCGCTGGGCTATCACGGCTTGATAAGCTCACTGTTGTGGTCCAAAGAACAAGACAGACGGTACAATCACCGTCACACCGAGACATTACAACTTACGAGTAGACTTTGTGTCTATATATCATAGTGTTTCTCGTAGGAGTAAAATTGTGCTAAAAGTGGTAAGGTAAATTTCGTACAATATTTTTGGTTCAAACCATTAACACACTTTTTTGCACTGTCTTCATATTTACCTATTGTATCTGTCTTCTAATTAATTATAGTATGAGTTCACATTACACAGGGTGCGTACAGACATATAATATGTAGGAAAGTCGCACCCTCGATCCGAAGTGATAATATGCTCTTAACTACATATTTGAATGGCTGGCGCTATGCAAGATGGCGTCATGATAGTTTAGAAAAAATAATTTGATAATAAAACGTCAATGGAAAGATAAGGCAGAATTGATGAAGTTACTGCTGGGTGCAGGCCTCCTCTTGATATTAGAGGGCTTGGGCTGGCTCCCACGTGGTTCTGATGCGGATTGGGAACTTCGCGCACAGCGTTGAATTAATTCGTCGCTGTATACAGGTTTCCTCACGATATTTTCCTTTACCTAATAGCTCGTAGTAAGTATCAAATTCTAGCTAACTGTACAAAGTTAGCACACCTGCACAAGTTGCTACACCTTAAGCACAAACCTCTAGTTTGCAAGACTAACTGAATTTAATCTAGTCACTGACCACGTGCCTGAATAAATAAAATAAATAAATACATAACAAATAGTGTACCTAAGCGGGAAACTTCGTGAGAGGATCTTTACCCGCGCTTAGGGTCATTTCTGTTGCAAAGGCAGTTTGATTGATTGATGTTATTTTGCTGTGTTGTTTTTTAAGGTTCCGTGCCCAAAGGGTGGAAACGGGACCCTAACGGGACTTCGCTGTCCAAAAAAAAGTTCCGAGTGTTTATTCAAACAAACTTGACAATAACAAACAGTAAAAAATACCTACACCTTTCAGCTCACCTGTGGCATACTGCCATCCAAACTCCGTCGCCTCAAGCCGACATAATTTGATTAATTTTCGACTGAGACAAAATGTGTTCTAATTAAAACTAGTGTAAGTGGCTGGCGCGATAAGAACAGTTTGGTAGCGTTTGACGGCGGCATCGGCTTTCCTTGCTGACTGTACATTCGCTAAACTAGTGTGAAACGATTGGTAGACTCGGCGAAAACGATAGTGGTTGAGTGGCCGTCTTTGGTTACACGTGTCGTGCGTCATAGAAAATAAAAGAATACATACATATATCTACATCACGCCTATGTTACTATGTAGGCAGAGCACACAAAACGCTACATAGATAAAGCGGCGAGTATTTCACATGTCGTGGCCACTTCTGACATATTTTTTTATATATAACAGTGACAGGTTGCTAGCCTGTCGTTTAAAATGTGCCCTAACCTATTTCCTTAGTCGCGTTTTACGATATCGTCGGAAAAATTGGAGAGGTGTTATTCTAAACCCAACACTACACGGATCTATAATTATGCTGCGACGATTGACGATAACAGGGACACACGAACAGTATAAAAAAACTGTCAACGCGAAACTATCGTGAGTCTATGATTGTGAAAAACAGAAAAAAGTAAACAGTGAGCGTCTTGAGCTAACAATGAACATCTTTTAAGCTGTTTTTTAGACTTTATTGTTTTAAAACAATTTTTACGTATTATTTGCAGGGTGTAAACTGGGCAAGTTTTTAAAATAGTACATACATACATACAATCACGCCTGTATTCCAAAACTTGGTAGGCAGAGCACACAAAACGCTACATAGACAAAACGATGACTATTTAGGTTTGGAGAAAATTAAATTGAACGCAAAAAAAAAATTAAGTCTTCCTCAAAATATTAAAAAAAAATAACTAACTTTAAGATTCAACATTTTTTGATTCGGATACCCCTAGCTAGGGGTATGAGGGGGTGGTCTATCTCTGAACTCTCTAAAATCGGTTTCGGTCCTGATATTAAATAAGAATAAGCTAGCCGACAGTCAATAGGTAGTTATCATCACTAACCCTAAAAAAAAAACTAATTTATTTTAACTGTCCACATAGCATTTTGGAACGTGATAATTTACATAAATAACTACAAAAATAAACACAGATTATTTTAATTGTTAATACACACACCTAATTTCACCGAACGGTTTGTACGCAGTAGGTGCTACAAAATTCCGCCTCAAGCGCGTAGGTATCCCAAAGTTGACTTTAACAAGAAATTAGAGAGTTCAGTTGACACATTCAATTTTGTGTAAAACGCAATACTGTGTATAATTTGGCAACTTGACTAACCGCTAATAGTGGCTTAATGTCGGTATTGAATGACGAAGTTTGTTTTGGGGGCTGTATTTGACGATGTTTTGTTTATTATCAATATTGTTGTTAAAATGTATTTTTTTTCGGGAATGGAAATAAAAATAAAAATATTTTTTTTAGTAACTTAATTCTGGAAATGTATACAGCGTGGCAGGAAGATGACCGACTATCTAGAAACTTAAAAACAATTGCAAGATTTTTTTAACAAAAAACATTGGGCTAAAAAAATACAAACGCTTTTTGTAAATTTAAAACAGATCCTGCTAGTAAAAATGAGCATGACAATGGTTTACCTAATTTGCGATAGCAGGTTTTTCTTTCCTTATTATTTTCGAAACGTTAATATTAACTAACTAAGGCAACAAGCTTCCTCTCATTTTAGTTAAACCTAAAATTGTGCCAAAATAAATAGGTACTAACCTACCGATCAGTGGAAAACAAACATTTACAATAAACGATCGTTCACGGCTAAAAACTGACATAAGTCAAAAAAACCCATTCACAGAAGGATTTGGCACGAGAACACCTCAAAAGAACACCATAAAAGCTTTCTTAGATATCGAAAATCCTCGAACGGCCGTACCATGGAAATATATGGCGAATGAATACGAATGTCTTCGCAAACGACTCGCCCGGCCGTATTGGTTGAAATATGTTTACAATAATGCCACTTTGCAGATATATGACGTTTGGGGGAAGGGTTTTAATAAAATTGGATGTTTGGCAATATTTCTAAGGAGTGAAAATGTCGTCGTTTAAAACAAAAAAACCTGCCAAGTGCGAGTCGGACTCGCGCACGAAGGGTTCCGTACCAAAAAAATCAGGTTTTTTGTATGGGAGCCCCCCT
>BHDV01065363.1:132251-195694 GCA_005406045.1 Adoxophyes honmai
TTTGGCGATTTTTAACAGCAGTAATATGTTCCTTGACTCTTTCAGCTATAGTACGTTTCGTCTGTCCAATATAGGAACTACCACTAAGTAAGTATTTTTGAATTTTACCGTCAAACTCGGGTAAGTGATCAAATCCATCGTATATCAGAGGCTTAGCAGCCTTTTGGTACTTTCTTGCTATCACTGGCATCCATCTGGCATCTCATATCTGGCATTGGATTCCATTATTGAGTGCGACGTCTCTTTTTTGTTATTTTGCCATACATTTCTTGGAGTTCGAAGCGAAAATTGCGCAGATACAAATTTAAATTTCGGTTTCTGAGACTTGATTATGTAATAATAAATAATGAGTAATTTGAGACTAATTATAACAATATAAAAACAAACATATTTTAATAAAAATGTGTGTTTTTTTTGAGTTAACGTTTCAGGTGTTAAGCCCGAACCCACACGATCGTGCAAATTTTTTTTAACAGCTTACTTTTCGCGTGAAAGGATAAGTATACTTCTACATTTCTATTGATTTATTAAGTTAACCTCGTTACATATACGAATCGTGCATTAAATTACCACCAGATTATAAAAATAATACAAAAATACGTACTTATGTATAGTGCTACTCCCGTCAAAAAACTCCGCCATAGTCGGGAGTGTCGTGCGACCGACAGACACTAGAAACTTAACCTTTTTACATGCCGCGAGTGGCGCTAGTATCTGCACGATCGATCGGTATAGGCTTGGTCTCGAAAAGATGATTTGCGCGCGCTCAGGATTTTTTCAAAGTTATTTGCACGCTTGTATCGACTCGGCCGGAAAGGGGTATAGGTAGAAGCACTATAACATTGCACTAACATTAATAAAAAAAGTGGCAAAAAATTCGATTAATCCTCATCTAGTTCATGCATAAACAATTGACATAAAATTTGAACACCAAGCACTAGTTAGTCTCTTCTCTTACTCAACTAACTGTAAGGCGCTGCGCAGACGACAGACTTTTGTGCGATCGAGTCTGCGGAGCAATAAAATCTCTGAATGGCGCGCAGACAGTTTCCATCCAGAATTTTTATTGCTCCGCAGACTCGATCGCTCAAAAGTCTGTCGTCTGCGCAGCGCCTAAGGCTCTTCGGCAATTCAAACTTGAAAAAAAAAGCTAATCCCATACTACAAATTCTTAAAGGTATCAAAACACAAACCCATCCCAACCACTCATTCAATACACCCATCCGATACAACTACCAGTACATTCAACATCAAGTGCAGTACTTAATAACGACTTAGCACCCCCCTCCCCCCACTCGTCTGTCAAACGTACGACAGGCGCAGATTTCGCTTTGTACTTGTCAAAAATATAGCAAACAAAAGATACGGTATGCGAATAAATGAAGTGAGCTGATATATCTCGCGGCGAGGGATGGGGGAAGTCGATGAAAGGGTTGCGTGCTTACTAACGTTTATATGGACTACAAGACCTCTCTTTCATGGTCGTGTATGTGTATGCGCATTTGTACTTTCGGATCTATGTCACGAGAACAAACATCACACTAAGGCGCAGCGCAGACGTCAGAGTTTTGTGCGATCGAGTCTGCGCAGCCATAAATTGTCTGAATGGCGCGGTGACAGCTTCCAGGAATTTCCATTCAGAGTTTCGTGGAACTGTCCGCGCGCCATTCAGACGATATATTGCTGCGCAGACTCGATCGCACAAAACACTGTCGTCTGCGCAGCGCCTTAACCTGAATTATCATCACCACTATGTACAAAGATAAGTACGTACTTAACAAAAGATTGCGGGCGGACAAATTAAGCGTTTATAGGTCAGTTAACTAAAGCTGGCACGTTCACAGTACACACACTTGTGCAATTTCGCTAAACAGTATGTTTAAAATTAATAATTTTGATCAAATCGGGCAGACTTTTCATGATACGCACGCAGTGCTAAGTCACGCCGCGTGCTAATTCACAGATACTTCACAAACCCAATGCGTACGTCTGTTTTACGTGCCAGCTTTAGTTAACTGACCAGTACAGTTAGTCAACTTCGTAAGTTTAAGTAAAATATAACGGGCACACTCACGTTTTTATATCGTGATTGGCTCGACGTGTTCCGGGCCAATTCGTGACCAATCATCATCACCGCTGTAGTGTTTTGCTCCCAATCCGATGATGTGTCACAGATCAATGCTAAAAGTAGATAATAATATATGAAAACTAAAATAGTCATAGTTTTGTCTAAAGCAACGTTTCGCGTGAGTACGGTAAGAAGAGTTTCTTACCCCATTTAAAAGTACTTACAACTTTTGCTTATCATGTCATTTATTGCTACAAAACAAAACTATAATTGAAAACGATCACATTTTTTTCTACGATGAACACATACCATACCCTCCATCATCGATGCACTAAAAACTATCGATATGTTGTGTCCCATCACTAGCCAGCAATATGTGTAGGCAGACAATATAAGTGACGTATCGCACACCAACACCCAGCGTTCGGGGAAGTAATGCAAAGAAGTTGCGAGCGGCTGACTGACACGACTTGGTACTTTGTGGAGTTTTGGTTGACAGTTTTTTGAAAAACTTGAAAGTTGAAGTTTGACATAGCTGTCAGATTAGGTCATTTTACATGTCCACATTTAGCGGTATGTATCTGTTAGTAACTTTTATTCGGTTAATTGTTTTTTTCCTTACACGGCCATGAAACTGAATAGCTACATATTTTTTTATCGTGCTCAACAAAGCCTACTTCTGATCCTTCACTCTGTGCGCGTTGTCCGGTTGTAGAATTGGTTACCTTGTGGCTTCAGGAAATCGTAGACCGTTGCAACCTTGCCTGCTGGTATTCCTAGGGTAGGCAGAGCACAAGAAGTGTTAGACAAAACCGTGACAACTTATTTCACTTCATAGCCACTTCCATCACAAGTTTCAAATCATCAGAGGTCTAGTAGCAGGTTGTCAGACCGTGCCCTAAAGTATGCCTAAAACTCCCTAATTACTTCTTACGATATCCACAGAAGAAAAAATTGTGTTATTCTAAACACGATACCACACGGCTACCTTATGACCGTCTTGTTTTTGTTTTTAATGTCATTTTCTCTACGTAAAAATATTGCCTAACTTTAAATTTTCAAACATAATCATAATTTCAATAATTTATCAAAACTTAATAAAAAACCGCACAGTACAGGTTTAGAATAATACATCTTTGTTTCTTCCATAGATGTCGCAAGAGATGCCTAAAGAAGTAGATTTAGGATTGTTTTAAGCGACAGGCTAGCAACCTGTCACTATAGTACGTTTTAACTTAAAACCTAAAAAGCATGATAGAGGTAGCTACAAGACGTAGACAGGTATAATCGTAATGTTTTGGTCTAAGTATATGTCGCAGGCGGATCCGCCGTTTTACATTACGCCTAGCCGTTTTGCAAAGCGGCGACTCAACGTTCAGCCGCGGATTGTCATTGCGAAACTTTCTTCAATAAGGCGGGCCCACCTTTAGCCGCATTGTAATACTACTAATATTGTAGGGTGACCATACTTACATGATAACAATGTTGAAAATGAAAATATTTAAACCAAGGTGTTTTAGTTATAGTAGTTGACTTATTTAAAAAATATTCGTGCTTTTATAAAAAAATTACTAACCTCGAAGGCCAAGGCGGGAGCGAAGCTTCGCTCCCACCTTGGCCTTCTAACCTAACCTGTCCGAGTCGTATCCGCTCCGAGGTGGTCTTCCTCGCTCGCTGCGCTCGCTCGGTCAAAGCGGCGGCTAATTCAGCGGTTTTTCATTCAGCCGCATTCAATCCGGGTAAACGTTGAGAACGCCGCATTACGAATCGGCGCTGTTTTGCAAAACGGCTAGGCGGATTATAAAATCTGCCTTCGAGATAATTATACACCGTTTCATTGTGCTCTAATTATCTCATTTGGGAATACCGGCGTGATCTTCGTATGTATGTCAACAAATATACATCATAACGCCTTTCATTTAAATCGATGGTTAAAAACGACCAAGTATCAAACACTCTCGCGCCCCCTAATATCGACAGTGGCTCCAACAATAATAGTTCCGTATCCCATTTGAATATTAGAGCATCCGTCCCCCCTCCCTATTTAGTGGGGAAAGAAGCCTTGTTAGCTGACAGTTGATAACGGGGGATATGTCTTTGATTGTTTGGCCTAAGGGTGCCTACAAGATTGTAGGTTTTAAACACTACCGTGAGACTCAGTGAAATAACGGATCTAGTCACGTTTTTTGTACTGAGATTAGCTCGACATGTTTCAGGTTAATCCGTGACCCATCAAGAGCTACGCTCCAGCGCTATCCGCTGCCGTGGCGCGGATAATTGTAACGAGAATTATTCTATTTATATAAGGTTTTCAATTTTGTAGTACTAGCTTTCCGCCCGCGGCTTCGCCCGCGTGGAACTCGGTTATATTGAGGTATAAAGCAAACATTCCCTCGGGAACATCAATTTTTTCCGAGATAAAAAGTACCTTATTATTTAATCCGGACTTCTAACTTTACTTCTGCAAAATTTCAAAGCAATCGGTACAGTAGTTACGGCGTGAAAGCGGAACAAACAAACAAACAAACAAACTCACTTTCCGATTTATAATATTAGTAAGGATTTATTTCAGTTTTGCTATCTTCAATAATTTTCGGTAAATTATTAAATAATTTAGCACCCTCGTACATCAATTTTTATTAAGTTTCTTTGTAATGTTAAAGGTATTAAAGCCACATTTTCTTATAGACGAACGTTACTGTGGTATATCGCAACGCAGCACATAACTCCTTCAGCGCTATCGCAACGTGACATAGACAAGTTCATTTTCTATAATCAGACCATAAATTCAAGGATAGCGAGTGAATTTTAGAATCATTTGGACGTGGATCGAGGAAGGTTTAGAGAAAAATAGGGGTGGAGAAAATGTAGCTTGTTTTAAGAGTGGTGTTGGTATTACATTATTATAAGCAGTGATCAGATCTAGGATACAATTTTCCGGGGTTTAAGTCCATAATATTAATAATTGGATATGACTTTTTTTGTTATTTTATTTTCATTACAAAATTGTATCTAATATATTCTTGTTCGTTTCACTTGTTTCAGAAAGTAGTAACTCGTTTATGTATACAAAAGATTTCTGTTGATAGGAGTTATGAAATATGTTTTTAAAGTACATACTTTACATTATTATATATGTAAATGTCAAATAAATGACCTTATAGAAAACATTTTTATTTTGTTTATATAGTGTAATCCTCCAAAAACTAATTATTTGCAATAGCCCACTATCCAAAATCCCGGGAAACCCGAAGCACATCCACGATAAGGATAATGTTTGAGGTCGTTCACCCCAAATTGCATCCTAGATCCGATCACTGATTATTAAGTGCAGTTTTCTTTCTTTTTCTTCCTGTATTTCCAAATGGGGTAGGCAGAACACACAAAACTTGAACTTGAACTTGAAGTATTGAACTTTACGTAGTCAAAAGTCAAAATTTCCGGATGCGCAGCCACTTTTAGCCTAGTTTCAGTTCAAAGAACATTTATTGTCGAAAGAAATTACAAATAATTTCACTTGCAAGACAATTTTCTATAATGTAAAAGTACAATAAATACCATAAAGTCGGCAGATAATTGTAATGAGAATTTATATGCTGCGCAATGTTCTATTAATATAATATTTTCAATCATGTATAATTTAAGTTTGTTTTTAAAAGTATTTAGTGTTCATGAAATCATTCGTATTTATTTTCAGGTTTAAAAGCAGATGGAAGAGTCGTCGCCTAAAGCATACTTAAACCTATTTCCTCTGTCGCCTTTCACGACATCTACGGAAGAAATGGAGAAATGTTATTCTGAACCCGACACCAGCATTTTTTTTATTTTTTTTTTATGGCTTAGGTTATTCCATTTTACAGACTTGTCAGTCTAAGGCGTTGCGCAGACGACAGACTTTTGTGCGATCGAGTCTGCGGAGCAATAAAAATTCTAAATGAAAACTGTCTGCGCGCCATTCAAATATTTTATTGTTCCGCAGACTCGATCGCTCAAAAGTCTGTCGTCTGCGCAGCGCCTAATTTATTTAGAAATACAACAACAAAACAAACATGGTATCGCAGAACGACACCACGCGCGCGTAAGTCATTGAACGAAACGCATAAATCAAACGATAGAGTAATGTGACCGCTGAAGACCCCACTAACGATAGATAAGGCAAGTGCAGTAATAGTTGTTTGTTGTAAGTTTTTTTGGTGACTTTTGCTAAGGCGCCTTACACAAGGAAAACCTAAACAAGATTCTACTATGTATGTCAGTCAGAAGGCTCAATGTCTTATTAATATCTTGACACTTAAAAAAAATGTCTACAGTTTTTAAAGAAGGCACTTTGCTAATTGCGTCTGAACGCTTAGCAAGACGGTTATAAATGTTGGTGGATAATATGAATGTTGACAGAAATTTTATTGGCACTGACTTTTTTATTCCTTTAAAAAATCTTGACAATTATGTACAGTTTGTAGCACGTTGAATGACTGAATGAATGGACCAGTCCTACTAGGTAACGGTTTCCATTTTTCGGCACCGTAGGTCATGTCATGCCAGGTAAGAGACACGTATTAAATCTTTATAAGTAAAACAAACCTTAAGATTCTCTGGAATTCGTGATGTGAAGACCTGACGCTGTTCTCATACCACGGAGACTGATGGACAAGCATCCTCAGACTTGGTGGACGATCTTCGAAAGGCAAGAGTTGGATGAGTGGCCGAGGATCGTGCTGTGGTATGCTGAGGCCTACGGTTATCTGTGGTGGTTAGGCTAATCATGATGATGACGGTTTGTAACTGGCGCACCGCCTTATCTATTTTTTATCAGTTCATTATAAAATGTAATAAATTGGCCAGCACACGCGTTGCCTATACGAATGATGTGGTTGAGATTGTTTTTGGTTCGAAATTGGTATCGTAGTTTATTTTATTTGCTATTGTTTAATAATACTAAGTTGTTACTAAACTGATCACGAGAGACATAGTGGTGTACCAGTCGCCACGCTACTGGAAACTCGAATTTCTATGTTAGTGTTGCCAATTTGCCCATCCGTACCAATATATAAATGTGAAAGTGTGTTTCTTTGATTGTTTGTTTGTTTGTTTGTTTGTTTGTTTGTTTGTCCGTCTTTCACGGCTAAACAAAGCGATGGATTGACGTGATTTTTTAGGTAGACATAGTTTAGGGCATGGAGAGTGACATAGGCTACTTTTTGTCTCTTCAAACCCCCCATTTCCCTAAAGTAAGGGGTGGAAGTTTTCAATGTAGAAAGCTATAAATTGGTACATAAGTGTGCTATCTCTTCTGCGATACCCCGAATTTAACGCGAGCGGAGCCGCGGGCAAAAGCCAGTTTTTATATTTAGGAATAGAGCCACCATGTTTACCGATGTCGAGTGGCTTTATACAGTAACCCTGAAGAACCAAGTCTCATTAAATCTTTGTAGTCATTGTCAATTTTTTTTAAAGAAGTGCAAGGAATTGTTGTGTCGAACAAGGTTCTATCCGGATGAAACCTCGTATCACCCATCAATACCTCGTCATCAATCACAGACCGCATCCTAAATACATTAGCTTGGTAATTAATGACTGTTGCATCCGTTTCATAATCAATAAGCTATCATGTCTGAATAGCAGATGATTCATAGTTCATAGTGATGTCAAGCTATGTTAACATACATATACAAATCACGCCTGTATTGCTAATTGGGGTAGGCAGACCGCGAAACGATTGATTCCTTTTTCGTCACATTCCTTTTTGGACATATTCCGTTTTCGCCATATTCTTGTTTCGGCACATTTTTTATAATTAGTTATACTACGAAATACTTGTGTCTTTGCTAGCGTAATAAAATAAAAATAATAGTAAAATATTACATTTTAATCATAAAAATAGAAGACAAAAGACTAGTATTTCATAGTATAACTTATTTACAAAAATGAGCCGAAACAAGAATATGGCGAAAACGGAATATGTCCAAAAAGGAATGTGACGAAAAAGGAATCAATCCACGAAACGTTATGGTGTGAAACTGATAAAACATACTTACAATCACGCCTATGTTCCCAAATAGGGTAGGCAGAGCACACAACACGCGACATAAACAAAACCATGATCATGACTATTTCACGCTTCGCAACTACTTCCACAATCATTTCAGTTTTGAAAACAGATGGAAGAGGTAATATAATAGTGTCAGTAAGCGTAGCACGGCGACATGCTCTAGTCGCGTCGCGCGCGGGATAGTCTACCCGTCATTTTCTCACGTCTCTAATTAGACAGTGACAGATATAGACTATCTCGCGCGTAGCTCTACTCCCGCCTTGCTGTGCTAAGCCGGCAGGTAACTAGCCTGTCGCCTAAGGCTCAATTCACACCAGAAGAGCAGCGCAGCGCGGCGTTGTGGAGCGCAGTTTCAGTGTCATGAGAATTTCAACTTTATTTTTATTACAATAAGACTTATTATCGCATGAGAAACTCTAACGCTGCGCGCGGATGCCCGCGGATCCGCGGGAATTCCAGCGCATTCCATAAGCCCGCTTTACACTCGCGGCGCGAAGTCGCTCCGTGAATTCACGGCGTGAATTTACGCAGCGGCTCACGCATAATAACTAAGCGCGAACGCTAAGGCGTGAACAACATCTACTCTCGCGATTCGCGGCTTTCGCGGGCGTTCGCGGGTGTTCGCGTCGCGAGTGTAGAGCGCGCAATAAACAAAGCCGTGCGACCGCGCGAGCTGTCGCGGGAATGCCCGAGGATGCTCGAGTAGTCGCGACGGCCGCTGTCAAAACATATGTCAATATGTCAATAATTATGTAAATTCCAGCGACTTCCTACGCATTCCAGCGGCTTCTCGAGCAGTCGCAGGAATCGTCGCGCATTCTCCACGGAGCGGATCGCTGCGCTACGCCGCGCTGCGCTGCTCTTCTGGTGTGAATTGAGCCTAAAGCATACCTAAACCTTAGTCGTCTCTCACGACATTCATGGAAGGAATGGAGAGTTATTATTCTAGCCCAACACCACATAGGTCTAAGTTCTAAGTAACAAAGTCCTATAAAACATAACCCAAGCATGTGCCAATAAAAAAACCAATGAGCCTATAAACGAAGAACCCGTGAAATTACCGAATAACGCGAGCGTCCTCTCCGAATGTCATACCGATGGAATTTTTTCCCCAGTTTATCGCATTTCTTTATAGAGGTCGCCATTTTTTTATTCCGGTACATTTATGAAGGGTAGGCAGAATAATTTGTTTATGGCCTCATATTGGTTTCGGAAGTGGAGGGTCAATAACCGTTTACCGTTTATGGTGATGTGAAAGTAAGGAGGTGATATTTTCTTTTGATTTGCGTTGTCTATTGTCTGTTTCAAGTGTTGAACGTGACGTAAATCAATTATTACGTCTTGTTCAAACCAATTTTTGGTGGAAGTTTGTAAGTTATGTTCAACATAGTTATTTTATGTCATTCTCTTATTTTAGAAGTTAGAGATAGACACACACTCTTTGGAAGTATCACTCGAGCAAACTATTCAGTTTAGAAAAAAAATGCATTCATAACCTAAATATCAATTTTAAGGCCTATCTATAGATACATGACTCATCTGAGTTTGATAAAAAAATGAGTTTTGGTTCTAGTAGGTAGTAGGTACTATGAGTAACCTTCAAAATTTGTTGTTATTTTTTTTTCGATATAGCGACCTTAAAGCGGTTCACAGAATACATAAGTACTTACCAAGTTTTAACACTATAATTCTTTTATTTTCGGAAATTAAATAGCTGAGATATACGGACGGACAGACAGACAGATAGACATAAATGACAAATCTATTATGCTTCTTGCCATTTGGCTACGGTACCCTAAAAATCGCACAACACATCACTTTTTAAAGGCACAGCTCAAAAAACTCAATTTAAGACAAATCATTCGTATTTCCACTAAAATTTACAAGACAATTTGAACCTACGAGCTCATCAAAGCTCAACAAAGCTCGTCAAACCGTCCTGTCATCCAAATCCGTTCATTACCAATGGTATTAGTATCGACTAGTGCATTCACTTTGTGCCTAATTGCCTTTTGATTGATCACGTTAATTAAACAAACTGAGAGTTTGACAGCTTAAAGCTCTAATATCACAATGGAGCTTGGTTTATCGAAAACAAACAAACATCAGAACACGAAACGTTTGTCAATATATTGACGAAACAGCATATTTTTAGGTTTTACGTTGAATAAAACACACTTCCACAGCTCTATTTCTTCCGTGGACGTCGTACGAGGCTACTAAGGATATTTCCTTAGGTTTAGGTATGTTTTAGGTGTCAGGCTAGCAACCTGTCATTATTATTCCTGCCAACTCAAAATCTAAAAAAAATGTCAGAAGTGGCCACAACACGTACCTATTTTGGTCTTGTCAATGAAGATTTTATGCTTTGTTTCTTTTGAGATTCTAAGTTTTCAAAAAAAAGAAGAAAAAATAGCATTTTAGTTACTACGATTTCTAGACAGAAGTGGCCACAACGTATTTCGGTCATGGTTTTGTTTATGTAGCGTTTAGTCAGCTCTGCCTACTTGCAAATGATGTAAACACGCAAGTATAATTCCTCTAAGTACCTAAGTAAGTTCCCGTGTGGTGCCGGGTTACAATAGCACCTCCCCTTTCTTCCCGTGGGTGTCGTAAGGGTCGACTCTGGGAAAGGGTTAGTGTATTGTGGGCGATGGGCTAGCAACCTGTCACTGCAATATCACGTCACTATCTGGTTACCCTGAAACTGCTAAACGTGGCACTGGATTTTTAGATTCATGTGCTCTGCCTACCCCTCTTGGGAATACAGGCGTGAGAATATGTATGTATGTAGCTACGAAGGCTGGTTTTGTCTATCACGTGTGCTCTGCCTTCCCCATAGGCGCGATTGTATGTATGTATGTAAACGCACAAGTAAAATTCCTCTAAAACTGATTGATTTATTCCGCCACTGCCCGTGCGCTGTGCACCGCCGCCATTTCCCTCTGTCGCTTCTAATTGCGCCCATAATTCATGTCTCATAATAATCTTGTGTTATTATCGGATTGTAGCAGGTGAGGATGCATTGTCTGGTTTGATTTTGCGCTTGATGAATTGTGTGTGTCAGGCGTGATTTGTGTGTCATTGTTTTGTGGGTTTTTGTGTTTTAGAGTACTGTGTTGCACTTACAACAAAGGGTGTAAGGTTGACTGAATCGGAAAGGTTTGTACGGTCTTTTTTGTGATTTTAAATATGTCTGCACTTTTTAAAAGTTTTACCGGGCTTCATAAAAATGCGGGACATAAAGGGAAAGGACCTCAAATATTTGAAATAGGACATGTTGCTCTGGAAAGACTATTTTATAAGAAAAAGTAATTCATAATGTAAAAAAAAACATTTACAAGAATGAAACAGTTTAATTTAATGAAGTTTAGTACGACACGGAGTTTCGGTTTGTTAGTTGATTTTAAGTTAGTTAGGTGGTCATTAATAAGTGGTTTTTTTCGTTAGAATTAATTTTATCTAACAAGATAATTATAGTACCTACCGATATATAAGTCACGTAATAAATAATATTACGATATAAATATCAAGTGACTACAAATATCGGTATGTAGGTACATCAAGATCGTTAATCATCGAAGTTTTACAACAACATTACGTCCATCAAGATTCAATCCCGATACATTTCTTTCGTCAAATTCATGAAAGTCTAACTTTAAAACACTACAAATTCTTGTGTATTCTTTACATGACTTCTAAAGCCAGCAAAACCCCGTAAATCCGACACCGTGTCCTGACAAATGGGCGTTCAGGCCGCCTTGCATGCCGACCGCCCGATATGTTTTGTCGCCTCACATCGCGTCGGAGCTACGAATTCTGCTATTAGTTCTGCGACATATTTTTTGTCGACATCCGTAACACAGTTGAGTTATTATTATGTGATTATATTATTATTATTATTTGTTTACCGTGTGGTGTTAAATATATCCCTTGTGGATGTTGTAAGAGTCGACTAAGGAATTTTAAGGTTTATTTTAGTCGACATGCTAGCAACTTGTTATTATTATACTACCCCTTGCATCTGTTTTCAAACCTAAAATTACACTAAAAGTGGCTGATTTGTCTGTAAAATTTCATATGCTCTGCCTACTCCATTTGTAAATACATGTGTATGTATGTAGGCATATCTTTCAAACACAAACTGTTTGGAAAATTCTGATTTTATACTGTACAAATGTCCCGCTTCTCTCTCGCAGAGACTACTTTGTTCCACTTGCTACGATCCTGAATTATCCTTTGCTTCATCCACATTCATTTATGGTTTTCATACCATGTCGCCGTAGCCGAAATCCTGTAACAGTTTCTTAGTGATATTTTTTGTAACAGGATCTCAAACGAGAATATTACCTTTTTAGAAGAAGAAAACAATTGATTTACCCGTGAGAAAAAAAAATACAAAGACTAAATTTAAGTGTTGTTTGTTGTTGTTTCCTTAGTCGTCTTTTATGACATCCACGTCAAATGTAAAGGTCCTAATATAAACTGTAAACCACACGGAACTATTTGATACACTACAAAATTAAAACTAAATTAGCCTCAGATTACCACCTGCCTAATAATTCCTCGCATCCTACTCCTAGTGTAGCTGTGGCTTCCCCAAATTTAGATGTCACTGCGCTTTTGCTGGACAATAGTTGTTTGCAGGCTGCGGTGGCACAAGATTGAAGATATGCCTCTGCTCTACGACCTTAATGGACCCTGGTGTTAAATCTTTCGGATTGACGATGGCAATTTGAATTTATATTGCGTTGTTAAATTGAAGTGGTTTTGGCTGTGACTGCGTTGGGATTTGGGGGGAATTCTGGGGTTTTGACTTTTGAGCTCATCGAATATAGTTCTTGGGGTTGCGATTTAATACTGAACTTAATTTTCAACTACCTTTTGTAAGCTTGTTTACAAAACTAAGGTATCTTTGACACTTTTACAGATACTGTGAGTTTGGGTTGCTTTGCCCCAAGAGGGTCACTTTGCTCCGCAAACCAAGGTGTTTTTGTCAAGTTAACAAATTCCGAAATAATGTTCTAATTTCTAACTAGAAACTACAGTAATTCAATAAAAAGAATTCTTATTGGTGGGCTAAGTAGCCTTATTTGGTCAAATTAACCAAAACTTACGGAACATTTAAAAATATGATAATCACCAAGGTTTTGTAAAAGCAAAAGTATCTTGAAGTTTCAAAAAATTTAACTAAACTACTTGACTTGACTTTAGTCTCTCATCAGAACATCGCCGATTTTATTCTAGTCGGTACACATTTTTAAGGAAGAGATTTTTCGTTCAAGGGCATTCTTCATCGACTTGCCTTATCAAACTTCCTCTATAATTTCCTTAAACGCCCTTGTTTCATCCATTCTCTCCTCAAAAAAGTCCACATCACTAACCCTGCTAAATCATAGGCGTAAACACTTACACTATCACAAAACAAATCACGTATCACATTCAACACCGCAATCAAACACAAAACGTACTGATTGATACCACCATTACAAAATAGGGGGGCGCAATTACAAATTCTGATTCACAACCTGTCATACGCGTACTAATGGTGCGCGATCAACATGCCATACTTGTTATTCAATAACTGCCTTACCCTACGAATTAATTTATCACCAGAATCAATGAAGGAGAAACTATATTTCATAGTGCACCCTGTACCGTTCAATTCAGCAGAGAAGATTATCATCCCACACAAATACCAACTCTAAATGATGATTTTAAGGGTTCAGATTTGGCTGTGCTAGGGTGGGGAGATAGGATGGTTTGTTATGGGGCTGTGGTGCATGTGACGTCATCTAGGGACCGAATGCAAAATGGGTGAACCATGGATTTGGCATATGTTATAGGGTGGAAACTGTTGATACTCACGGCCGATCGGAAACGTTCTTTGTTTAAATTTTAGATGCGTAAAAATGACGCCTGTGTTAAACATAAGACTAAAGTGAGACTCACCCATAGTGACGTAATACAGATCTGCTCACGTTTTTGTATCGACATTAGCTCGACATGTTTTGGGCTAATTCGTTGAGCGGAACGAGCGGCACCGCGTGGTGCGCGTCTACCCACCGCCGTGGTGCGTAGCTCCAGATGATAGGTCAAGAATTTGCCCAAAACATGTCGAGCAAATCTTGAGTTGAATGAAGATCCGTTTTATTTCACTATTATGTATGGTGTTCCTAAATAGAGTAGGCAGAGCACACGGAACGTTCCAAAGAAACTTAAGTAATTTTCAGCTCAACTTTAGGATATTTAAGTTTAAGAGGTATAATAGTGACAGGTGCCTGTAGCCTATGTCATACCACAATTTTATTTGTTATTTATCTTTAACGACATCCACTGAAGAAATGGAGAAACACAGAAATTTTAATTTCCACTTTTTTACTGAAACATTTGTATACAGGGTGTAACATACCCTCTGCAGATAAGCGTGTAAGAAGTTATAGGAACTACATAATGTAATAAAAAAAAAAAAAATACCGCTGCTCAAATTAAAAAAAAAAACGAATAATAATTTAGTGACAAAAAACATCGACGAGTGTCGTGCATCCTTAAAATGAAAAAAAAGCGTAACACTAAGCATTTTTGTACGTTACTGGGGGTTCTGTATAGCCTTTAGCCTTTAACTGTCGTCCCAAATATTGTCAACTTGCCTGTGTATCACGCGTCTTGCCGGATTAGCCGGACACTATGTCATATTGTCATATTGGACGAGCTTTAATTGCCCGATCGCTGCAACGCGTCTGTCCGGGCTATATTGCCTATATTGCTTGAGCTTACAACCTGAAACCTACTGGAGAAGTCAACAATAGGCGTAAAATGCCTCCGGAAGTTTCAAAGTAAAGTAGGTGAAAAACTTTTCATTGTGCAAAATAACGAAAATTCAGTTAGCTCGTAAATAGATAGCGCAAAGACCAACTTATCACGGAAGATATCTCTATTAGCCAACCTTTGAATCGTCTCTACGACTCTTCTCTCTAGGAGCAATAACACATACCTAGTAAACTAGGTACTAAATAAAAAATAGTAGAACATAATAGGGATGATGACTGGGTAAAAAAAATGTAATTCTAATTAGTCCGTAAGTAAGATTACGGAAAATGTGAGACACATGCTTTTTTCTTTTTTCAAATAATTAAACATCGATAAAGTTATAGATCATCAAACTTCCGGAGTGGGGTACCTAGGCCTGACGTCACGTGAAACTTTCAAGCGCTGTGTTGTCGCCATTTTTCGTTTGTCAAATAAAAGAAAAAATATGGGTACAATATTTTTTGGTTATCTATCTGACGGACTAAATAGTTTTTTTTAGTCGTCTAGCCTATTGAACCTACATGAAAATTATTAGTCCATACCATCCATAGTGTATGGAATGGACTCATTTTTACGCGACACCACCGCGTGGGAGTAGAAAATGTAGCAAGAAAAAAAACCACCAGCCGTAACAGCAAAAAACGGTTAGTTAAGCTTGTAGCGACTTCTTGCTACCAGAAATACAACACAATAAATTGTTAGGTATTCTTCTTTAACTTGCGACTTGAGAGCGGCTTATTCCATAGACTCTATGGCATAGATAGAGGAATAGTAGAGTAATTAAAGTAAGTTGTAATTATAACTGAAGCGAACGTATGAATTACAAGTGCATTTTAAGAACTCCGGTAGGGTTACTACTCTAATAGTCTGATACAGTTGGCATGTGCGACAGCTACAGACCGATACAGGTGGGGTGTGGATTAGGGTGTGCACAGACAGCTAACTGTGGAGTGACGCCGCTAATCTTTACAGGACACGCTGTTGTGTACAGGGGTTTAGTTTAGTTGCGTCAATCGCATAGAGGCCAGTAAATAAGTGATTATATTGAAAAATTTAGGGTCAACTTACTTTTTAAATCGAGTTTAGCTAGACATGATTCGGACTGATTCGTAGCCCTTGATCTAGCCGCCGCGGCTCCAAAAAAGGGTGTAAAAAAAGGCTTTATTACTATCAATATTCTGCAGCGACGTTTTAAAAGCTACAAACAAATAACAAAGATTCTTAAATACCAAAATATCGGAGCTCAAAGTTCTTGAAAAAAGTAACACTAAGAAAAAAATACTCATTTATCGACAACCTGATAATAAACATCGAATTTCTGAAGTCCATTTGATTTCCGAGGGTCCTGCTTCCATAGTATGAAGACAACAGCGTAACATCTTAAGTTAAAAAAAGTTTTTTACCCAGAAAAAAAATTAGAGCACATTTATTACAGTATACCCCTAAAAATCATCACCACGGGGTTCTCCTAACATTGTACGAGCCTCTCAGACAAATCCATTACATCTGAATTTCAATCCCACCCCAAAATGACATAATTATGACACTACAAAGAATAGGGGACATCAAACACTCGAATAATAAGACAAAGGCATAGAATACAAAGGATGGTATTAAAAAAAGATGCCACCAGTTGGAAGTGCGTATTGTTTTTTATTGGAAGTATTATTTTTGTGAGGTTTTTTTAAATAATAACATTCGATTGTGATAGCCTAAAACATGCCTTACAAAACTATATCTTTATTCACCTTAAACGACATCCACCGTAGAAATTGTATCATAATAAGTAAGTATTTTGCCAATAATAACAAATCGCTTTACCATTTTATATTATTATATTTAAACATTAATAGGCAGTAAAATGAAATAGACACATTCATGTCATTACCATTATATCAAAGTTAATTTAACATGTTTCGACCCAATTCCTGATCCATCATCAATAGTAGCGGATACACGCGAAATACGCGTTAGACAGTTTTCCGTTTAAAACGATAGGTAGTTTATCGTTTATCTGCCTAAACAAAAATATGGAGGGTGCACTCAATACGCCGGGTAAGTACAATCCATTAGGTATTATTGAAAATTTTAATATCAAGAAACGTCTTTATTGTGATGACAACGAGATGGGTTGAACATTTCAAATGGGTTTTAAACGTCCTTACATATAGAAAATATACTATTGAAGGGTAAAAACTTGTTAAATAGACTTTGTAAGATATCCCTTGTTTCGTCCCGGGCTTAGGATAACATCTCCATTTCTTCCGTGGATATCGTTAGAGCTGACTGGGAAAGATAGGTTAATTTTTTTAATAACTACTGTTTTGTATTTTTTTTAAGTTAAAATCTTAAAAAAACTAGCCAGAAGTGGCTTCTGAACGCGAAATGGTCACGTTTTTATCTATGCCGCGTTTCTTATGCTCTGCCTACCCTATTTTGAGAATACAGGCGTGATGTTTATATTTAAAAGTTTTGCGAGTTTTTGCAATGAATTGCTTTTAATTGGATTTTATTACTATTTTTGTTTACCTTTTACATTTATTTTTTGATTTTGTCATTTTTCACATTTTGTGATTTGATTTGATTTTATTTTTATATTCGTGATTTTAACATTGACATTATTGCTATTTGTAATTTGTTATTGTATTTATTAGTTATTAGTATTTATTAGTTATAACCAATTGTTCACCATTTGACGATCTTTTTGTGAATTATTTGTATCTGAAATATAATTTGGATGTAATGTAATTTTCAAAAAGAAATAAATAAAATCTAATCTAATCTAATCTAATCTAAGTTAATGCGTAAAATATCGGTAAGTCAGTTGCTCCGAATTAGGATAATAGTAACTAACTTTAGTCCACGAAATCTAACTTGGCAAGATTTTAAGGGGCGGGTAAATGAAAAGCGATGCGTAAACTTACTCCTACTACTCCAAAATTTTGCCAAGTAAAATGCCGAAAACCCGAGGACTGTACAAAGACGTAATAATCCAAGTCTAAAAAAACGTTACTATGCGGAAAATGCCCGAAAAAATAACAAAATTGAAAAAGAGAGCAATTACCTATAATAATATGCTTGTACTACCGAAACTACGACAAAGTATGACACTACACAAAGTAGCTATATGACAATATTTCTAGTTACCAATTTCAACTAAAAAACTCTCTCCCTTCGTTCAGAAATGCCTATACGCCCAAAAATCCTTTCGCGATACAACCTGTGTTTAGCCGCTGTCACGACCTGTCAATCTTTTATGGTTTCGACCCCGCCTCGCGTGGTTTTTGACAGGTCTCGGTACCACGGGATCTCACTCGGAAGTCGCTTTAGTTTTTTATTTTAAAAACCACACATGATTTGTAGGAGCTACGACGGCTGCTCAGCTGTCATCACTCATTTCGCACAACTACCCTCATTACTATCATACAACGCTACTAGCAACATCACTTGGTAAAGACTTGTTCACACCAGTTTTTAAATGTCCTAGATGAAGGGCTAGGATTAGCACGAAACATGTCGAGCTAAACTTGATTTAAGACGTGAGTTATCCGTTTATTTTCATTAAGAGAGTGTTTCACGGTAGTTAGTTTCAAAGAAAGGAATGTGTTTTTTTATATTGTAATCTTTCTTATTGGAAAGTATGCTTAGATAAAATACCTAAACCAAAATTTGCCTGAATCCAGCAATGAGCGTGAAAAAATTCGAATTTATTAATGTTTTCTTTGAAGTTAAATAAATACAAGCATACTTACAAGTATTATTATGTATATCACGCCTGTATTTCCAAATGAAGTTGGCAGAGCTCAAGAAACGTTGCGATAGTCCTGCCATTACTCTTCCACGGGCCGTTTTGTAGCCACCTTCAGCGTATTTTTAGGTTTATAAGTCAGATAAAAGAGATAATAGTGACAAGTTGCTAGCTTGACGCCTAAAACACGAATAAAAAAATAACAATAGAGACAGGTTGCTAATTAAATAGAAAAAATCAACCCCTTTTTTACATTAATTTCCAGTTCTCGATAAAAACGCGAGTGACAAAGCGGTGAGAAACTAAAGTAGCGGTTAGTTTTTTATCCAACGATTTTGATTTGATGAGTGCTATGTTTTTAATTACTAATGTGATTTTGTTATTAATTTGAACCACACGTCCATATTTAAAGATCATAAATATTTTTGAAACTTGTGTTCCATTTTTTTTCTTCTACAACTTACGAATAATTTTACTATGTATGTATGAGGCATTTGAAATAACACCTTTCCATTTCTTCCCTGGATGTCTAAAGAGGCTACTAAAGAAATAGGTTAAAGTGTATTTTAAACGACAGACTAGCAACAAAACGTGAAATAATCACTGTTTTGTCTGTGTAAAATTACCATACGATTATCTTACGATTCACGAAATAAATCGACAGATGTAATTCTAATCCAACATCAAATAGATCAAACATACCTTAACCTATTTTCCTTATAGGCCCAATCAGACGGTTAATTTTTCTTTCATTTTCGCCTTTCATTCGGTACTATTCACTCGAAATGACACAGACGTCTGAACACGGAATGAAACAAACTGTCGAATGGATTCACTAGAAAAATGAAGCAATCACTCGGATGAACGTTCATCCGAATGAACCGTCTGATTGGGCCTTAATCGCCTCTTACAACATCCACGGGAGAAACGGAAACGTGTTATTCTAAGCCCGACGCTCAAATAAAAACAACATGAAAACACTTTGTTACGGTTTTCGCCACGACCATCCAAAAAACAGACGTTTATTTGACAGATTGCATTCTAACGTCACTTTTGACAGCTTGACAGACGGACAGGCAAACCAATATTTATATAATTAGATATATGGAATCATCAATCAGAATTAAAATCTTTCGTCTTTAATTGTAGACTAACTTGATGATTGTCATTAATTTTAAAATGCATCAATGTTACTTATAAATTGTTTTCTTTTTTGTAACAGGTTTCTGACGCACCGTTGGTCCGTTTGGTGTTGTCCTCTCCATTCCTTCCGTGAATGTCTTACTATACGACTAATTGTTAGGTTTTAAGTTAAAAGGATTAATTAATAGGGCTTAAGGCAAAGACTTAGAACCATAAAACCATGAATGGTATTAAAAAAAAACAAAACCGCACCCTCAAAGATTTCGATCAACGGAGGTATCGATTAAAACCCACAGTCGCGTAAACGACAAAAAAATAATCGGATCATTGTAAACTGTCACCATCGGCAAACACGACATCATAAAAAACCCTTTCCCAAAAGCCGCCATCTTTAAAAAATACACTCCAACCGTCAACTTTAGAAAAAAGTACTACGATTCAAAATTGCAGAAGCGTAGCGTTCCAAATTTAAAAAACCGCATCGATACCGCTGGCAGCTTTTTCACGCTGCCCCGATATTCCCACAAAAAAGGTTAAAGATCGCGCGTGTATACAGCCTTTTCTTTTTTTAATTTTTTAGGCAATATCTAGACATAGACAATTGAAGAGCGAAAGACAGCAATTGATATGGGTGTAGCACAGCGGGTTATTTTTTTTCTTATAAGCATTGAAGCCGAGTATGAAGTGCGGTGATGTGTGAATGACAGTATGATACATTTTGACGTGAGAATAGTGTAGATGTGCCTTGAAATTATATTATTTTGTGCGTAACAGATACAAGACTTTAGGTTTAGTTCCTAAAATCAGAAGACGTCGTCCAGCTAAACTGATGATGATCAATACAAGTTTTAGTAAACTTAAGACTTGCAAATAATTTCCACACTCATTCGGAAAAAAAAATCAATGAAGCTGAACAATGATTAAGTAAGTACAACAACGATAATACTTACTGCTAGAAAATATTATTACAAAATAGGGACAACCGCACCGCACCGCGTATCGAGCCAAAAGTAGAGTGTAGCTCGGCGGAAGAATGGTTTGATGGCACCGCGTGACGTCACTGAGGTTCGGGAATAGTTGATCGGATGACGAATGAACTACGATGCCCCCTGTCTTTAGTCGTCTTTTTTACACAAATACCTATTTATATTATAAAAAAATCATGTTGTTTGTTGTATTTTGTGTGACATGTTGACATTATTGCACCGTTTTATTAGTAAATGCTTTATTATGTATTATAAAATTTAACTCATTGTCATTAAACGTAAAGGTAATGTCCACACAATACCTTTCCTGGACGGAAAGGAGCTCTCTCACAAGGTGGTCACGATGTAAGTGTATGTGTATACTCACCAACACTGTATTATCTACACCAATGGTTCTCAAAGTGCGCTCTGCGAAGACTTAAAGAGGAGTTGAGAGGTCCAGTGGCACTTAGGGCATCTGCACATGGGCCACCGGCCAAAACCACAAAATGCCACCACCGGCATATTTCCTGTAGTTTTCATACATTTTATACGGACTCGCCGCACATGGTTGAGGCCGGTGGCCGCCACACGCTACAATCGTCGCAGCTCGCTTCTTACGCGATCACTAAACGGTTATCGAAACTAAACAAGTGGCTGTCAGTGTCGGTGGCTTCTACTACTTTTGTAGCTGCGTCTTGCTTCTCGTGGCGGCTCCTGATAATGGGTCGCTGATTGACTGATTGTCCGTCGCGCGGAAAAAGCAGTAGCGCGTAGTGCGCGTTTTTCCCGCAAGCGCTGTGGCGTATTGCTCCCGGTGATGGGCCTTGAATTGGCCCGAAACATTGGGAGCTAATCTCGATCGATACATAGAATAATCAAACGCTGATTTATTTCGTGGTTAAATCTCGCCGATGCATTCTCGTCTATCTAGGGATCTATCAAGTACCTTCTTCGCTTCTCAAAGGGGGGGTTCTGTGACTAAAACAGTTTGAGAACTACTGATTTATACGTGAGCTGAGATTAAAACGATTGCTACTCGCCTTACAAATAAAGTACAATGTAAAAAACAACGAAACTTCGTTCGATACAGACTTGATATTTGCACTTCTTTTTGCAGTATACCTACTTAAGTAGGTATGTAATTCTTTGCATAGCGAAAAATCAACCTAAATAATTATTTATGTCTCGCTTGTGGACACAGGCCTCGTCTCGATGTGAAAAGGTTTGGGCTGTATCCCATGTAGGTCCTGTGCTGGTTGGTTACTTCACACACAACATTGAATTATTTCGTCGCTATGTGCATGTTGTTTCCAGGGATATCGTAAAAGGCGATTAAGAAAAATTTTTAAGCGACCAGTTAGCAACCTGTTACTATTCCTTTTTACTCAAAACCTAAAAATATACAGAGAGCTACGAAACGTGAAGTACTCATGGTTTCGTCCTTGTAGCGTTTCGTGTGCTCTACCTACCCAATTTGGGAGTACAGACGTGGTGTACTGTCAAACCAATTGTTTCCTGACTCACCATGGAACCTATTTACCGTAAACGTCATAGTGACAGTGCTCCAAAAAGGAAATATTTTTTTACGTTTAATGTGACGAATTGGTTCGACTGTATATATGCATGTATAGGCAATCGCAACAATATCCTACTGAGCATTATATGCGTCCATTTATATATATAAAAGGAGAAGCTAACTGACTGACTGATTGGTAATCAACGCGGGGCCTAAACTATTAGAGTTAGACACTTGAAATTTTGCATAGAGGTTCCTTTTATAGAGTAAGGGAGAAGCACTAATTTTTTTTTAAATTCACCCCCTAAGCTAAGGTCTTAAAACGGCCGTGTCATGTTAGTACGTAACTTTGCCATTTTTGAGGTTATTCGATTGAAATTCAGTATGATATGAAGATTACATTGAAATTCTAGAAAACCAAGTAACAATTTTTTTCGGAAATTGTTTAGAACGGATAAAAAAAGGACGAAATTTTTTTTTAATTGCCTGTACTCAACATTAACAGACGAAGTCGCGGGCAATAGTCAGTCGAAGTACATAGCTGTATATAGCTGTATATAAACAATCTCATATTGGCCCTAACTTATTCAAAGCCCACGGTGAGGCTGGTTCGCTTACGTGTTTTATTTGCTCGTACAGTTGCTTGTAAGGTACCTGTAAGTTACAAGCGATTAGCGGGTATCAAAAGTCTACTTGGCTATCACTTATGATGAACATACGGCTCCTTTTAGCCGCCCAGCTCCAAATTTTGATAATTTAAATTTGAAATCCAGTGTAATTTATGTAAAATTGATAATTTTCTTGACATTTGTCCTGGTATAAGGTGTTTGCTTCTGTGAAAGCGGCTTGTGCGATGTACTAGCGACTTGGTTAAAGATGGTTACTGGTGATTTTTTAAAGATAGGTACATAAAATAACTCCTCTCCATTTTTTAATAAATATCGTAGGAGATGGCTAAAGATATATAGTAATTTGAGAGATTGCAAGGTAGAATGCCTCTTGAGATAGTAATTGTGCCGGCTGTCTTACCCACAGCGCTGGAACACAACAGTGCAAACATTGCTGCTTTGCGGCTGTATGAGCAGATACAATGTTCGTAATAATCCGGATGGCCCCTGCACTCGTCACCGTCTTTGCCATCTGTCAATATCGTTACTGAACATCCTGTGCTGCTATAGTATAAAATACTATTAGCCGTTAAAATATAAGCTAAGCCAAAGGAGGTAGCCCAAGCACACAAAATGGGACACAGACAACCATCGCTATTTTGATTTTCAATATAAATAAAACTTAGGAACATAATAATCTCACATTTTAATTTAATTTCGAGCAAATAACAGTAAATGAAATTGGATCTAAAAAAAAAAAAGCCGTGATAGCCCAGTGGTTCGAACTGTGGCCTCTCAAGCAGAGGGTCGTGGGTTCAAACCCCGGGCTCGCACCTCTGAATTTTTCAGAATTTATGTGCAATATCAAATTTGAGGAAACCTACACACAGCGACGAAGTAATTCAACGTTGTGTGTGAAGTTCCCAATCCGCCCTGGGCCCGCGTGGGAACTCTCGCCCAAGCCCTCTCATACTAAGAGGAGGGCTGTGCCCTGCAGTGGGATGTATATTATGCTGATGATGATGATGATGATGAAATAGGATATCCACGCACCTCCGCAACCTCCAATTACATTAGTTTCTAAATTTCCCGCTACCGCTTATCGCTCACACCGCACCCAAAGGGGACGTCAGACTACACGTCAAACGTCATCGGCGTGGAAGACGGCTCTTCGGTTCCGATACAGACACGTCTTATAAATATTACAACCGTACGCCTTAACAAAAAACGAGCACCCTTGCATTTTCAACCTAACAACAGCGGATCAAAATCCGCTTTCAGTTAGAGCTGATCCATACGTAAGGGAACGATTCAGAGTGAACCAGCGATCCGGCCAATTATAAGTTGGGTTTGATATTACACTTCAGAATTTTGATTTTTCAATCGTTTTGTTACAACGGTTTGAGAAGGTTGTTTTATAATTAAAATGGCTGGCCTTTTTTCGAGATTTGCTTTTTTAATTTAATGTCGATCAAAGTGATGTGTTGGCGGTGCTATGATTAAAATTCTATTTTTGATTAACTTTTGCGTCGAAAGGGTTTGTAATTTTCGCGGCCTTTTCTGGATGGTCCGATTGCCGCATGTATTTCTAACAAATTCAGTCAACGAACGTCGTCTTTACACCTAGTCAGACTGTGACAGGTGACAGCTCTCATTCGCCGAATGCGGCCGACTACCGTATCTTAACACTTTACATGAAACTCAACTACATAGACAAAACGTTAATTTCACGTTTGATAGCCTCTTCTATAACAGTCATGTTCATACATCGGTTTCGCGGGGGCAAAAATGTACCAGAGCTAGTGCTTAACTAAAAATCGACTAAGTTTATCGACATTGATAAAAATATTTTTTTAACCATTATTATCAGTACTTTTGCCCTATGGTATCGGGATAGAATAACATCTCTCCATTTCTTCTGTGGATGTCGTAAGAGGCGACTAAGGAAATAAGTTTAGGTAGATTATGCTTTAGGCGACAGGCTAGCAACCTGTCACTATTCTACCTCTTCTATCTTTGCAAACCTTAAACTATGCTAGAAGTGGCTGCGAAGCGTGATATAGCCATAATAATGGTTTTGTCTATGTCACGTTTCGTGTGCTCTGCCTACCCCATTTGGGAACAGGCGTGACTGTAGGTATGTATGTATGCATGTATTATCATAATTGAATACGTTTACTATGTGCAAACCTCTTAATTTTATATTATGAAATTTTTATTAAATATTAACCTCCTGAGGCCCAGATTTTTTTTTGATTTTTGATTTTGACAAAAAATTGTAAAATTACTTAATACACCACTATATGAACAAAAATGGTGAAAAAAAAATTTTATCATGGAAAACTTTGATTTTCTCAATGTCATATATACATGACAAGGGTTCTCAATGCCAACCTTTATTTTTGTAATAAATTAGTTAAAAAATACTTTTAATATTATTTTTCAATTTTAAAATCAGTTTCAGACCCCGGAAATAACTCTTCTATAACATGCTCATGTAATCCTGAAGAAATAAATGTTAAAAAATATTATTTACTACCAAACAATTATAGGTCAACCTCCACTTTCTAAGACCCAGAGCATTTTTTGTCTTCGATTACGATAAAATTTTGCATAATTACTTAATAATACCAGTATAATAAACAAAAATGATGAAAATTAAAAAAAAAATAAGATTTTCCCATGAGAAACAGATTTTCTCAATGTCATATGTATATGACAAGGGTTCTCAATGCTTAGGAAATACTTGTAGTATTATTTTACTTATTTTTAATCAATTTCAGACTCCGCCAATAACTCTTCTATATCATGCTCGCGTAATGATGAAAAAATAAATATAAAAAAATGGTTTTTACTGCCAAACAATTATATGTCATATAGGTATTACATTGGGACTCATTGACATTCATCGGTATTCACGGTAGTCATTGAGAACTCATGTCATACCTGTATTACATAAACATTTCACAGGTTATTTCTCTCTCATCACTAAGAGATTGATTAAAAACTATGTATATTCTAAATTATTGCATATTAATAAACAAAAGAACCACAAATGCATTTTATGATCTCTGTTAATTGAAAAAAAAATCAAAATTATCTACCGCGTGCATATGACCCCAAAGCCATCCTTCACTTTCAATTACCAAAGAAATATTATTATGACAATTACTCAACCAATCGCAGGTTTTACAATGGCGGAAGACTGTTTAGCTTCGATAAACAGAAAAAAGTTCTTAAGAATTTTACTAGATGGCGATATTTTGAGAAGTTTTTACGCTTATGTTTTTATGTAATATATTTATTACGCAGGGCCTCAGGAGGTTAAAGAAGTGAATTCCTCAAAAAAATTATTTTTGTGTATGTAGTTTTCATCTTATACAAATTCTTGAAATTATACAATGGTTGTACATCATTTTTATCGATATCAACTAATAAAATTCGTTTAATGTGTCCTCGCACTACTAAACGTCAGTACAGATTTGCCCCCGCGAAACCGATGTATGGCATGTTTTAGCCAATCATAGACTTTGACTACGTAACGTCTCGTATGTTCCGCCGATCCCATTTGGAATAGCGCGATGTACCATCGAACCAATTGATTACTGACCCACCTTAGAACTTATTCACAGTGAACGTCATAGTGACATGTTTATGAAGTTTATTGTAACAACGTTCTGCGGTGGGTCAGGAATCAGTTGGTTCGATTGTATTTTTCCAGTGAAGATCTTTACCCAATGCTTCATCATGGCACAGTTTAGACGCTCACCCAACACACTCAGGATGGTGCTGGAGGCGTACTTTGCTCATCAGAGAGGCTACCTTCTTCCTTCTAAGGGCGTGGAGCCGACAGCAAATACCGACTGCAGTGTCGCGACAGCTTCATCAGCACCCTGAATATGATGCTGAGCGTTGTATGAGCGTTGGGCGTTACCTACAAGCTGCTAAAGAAGCTTTGGCAGTGTACATAATATTATGGCATTAAAGTACACCGAGCAAAGCCTGCAAATGTGGCCTCCCAATGGACTTTAACATACATACAATGAAATCACGCCCATGTTCCCAAATGGGATAGGCAGAGCACACGAAACGTGACGAACAAAACCCTGATTATGACTATTCCACGCTTCACAGCCACTTCAAGCATAGTTTTAGGGTTAAAAATAGATGAAAGGGGTAGGCATAATAATAGTGACAGTTTACTAGCCCATCACCTAAAGTATACCTAAACCGATTGCCTTAGTCGACATCCACGGAAGAAATGGAGATTTGTTACTCTACCCCGACACCACACAAGAAACGTTAACTAGTTTAACTTTTCAGTTCTATAGGTAATCTAAAATTATAAATGGTCTAGTTTCTTACACGTAGTCTCATAGTAAGTCCTCAAAAACGTCTGACCAAGGATCTACGAGCAAACCAAGATAGCAAATAGAGCTATCTGCTGTTTCTAAGAGGATAATTATTCAGTAGATATTTCTAAGGGACCCTTCAGACTAGCTTTAAAAAAATTCGAGTATTCAGGCGTTTGCCGTGTGGTGTCGGGTTTAGAATAACACCTTTTCATTTCTTATGTGGATGTCGTAACAGGCAACTAAAGGATGTAGGGTAAATAATGCTTTAGGCATCAGGCTATGTACTTGTCATTATTAATACCTATTTTTTATTATGTTTAAATGTAAAATTTGAGAAAAAAGGGTACGCAACGTGAAATAAGCTTGTTTTCCTATTTTGGAATGGAAATCTCAAATAAAGATTTTTTTTTATTTCGAAAACTTTGTCTTAATAACTTATCGACACTATCGATCTGAAAACAAAATTATCATGCAAAAGTAGGTTTGAACAAAAGTCGCTAATTTAGTCAAAATTTTCATGCAGAATACTTATTTTTTAAATCGATTTTGAATTACTTAAATAGTTTTTTTTTTAAGTGGGCGAATACATGTCATGTGTGTAATATTTACGTATATTAGGTAAATTAATAGTCCTTAACTATTTAACCTGTACTGTCTCTTACCCGCAATACGGCGGTCGAAGGAATATTTACATGGCCACACAATGGGCAGGCCTAATTTGAATATCATGCTGGCCACAATCCACAGACTAAAAAATATCAACAATAAACATGCATGTCAAACGGGCGGTAGGGTTGCCAGTGCCAAAGCACAAAATAAATTAAATTCAAAGACAGTTTAAAAAACAAAGCGGAAAAAAAAACATTTTAATGTATTATGTGTAACGGAATAATTCTTCCGCTACAGTATTTGTACAATGTTCGTTGTACAGTTTCTACGTAGCGTTAAAATGTAGAGACAGTCAAAAAATTAGAAATAGATACACTACATTTTGAAATTATGAAGTAAGAAATCTTTGAGTGCCAAAAATATTCAATGATTTTGAATACGACTTGCTCTCTACTTTTTTAATTAAATGGTGTTCCTTGTGGAGAGAATTACATATTTATTCTGAGAGGTAATTGAAAGTTTCCATCGGACATTATCACATAATCAATAATCAATTAGTATTTCGTACTACGCGAGGGAAAAAGTGGAAACTTTTTTAAAATTTAATCATAATGCGATGTTGCCAGCCCTAAAGTAGATGTAATAAACAATATAGAGTGGACAAATATGAAAGTAAGCGGGCAGGCGTATCGGCAGCGCCACAGCTCATTTGCCTACCGCGTACAGTCTCCCACGCAAAATGTTAGCAACGTTGCCGATAAAATTCGAAGTAAACATTAAATTAAATAAATAAACGTTAAACAGTAAGTAAATATCAATGTCTCAAGGTGTGTTAAGGCCTGACGCCTGTGTTGTCAAATGGGGTAGGCAAAGTACACAAAATGCTACATAGACAAATTCAGCACTATTTTGAACATTTTAAGTTAAAAAGTACAATATTAACAAGTCACTAGCTCGCCATCTAAAATATACCTTATCATGTTTATTTTCTTTGTCGCTTGTTACAACATCTACGGGAGAAATGGAGAGGTGTTATTCTAATCCCCACGGCAATATTCACGTCCGTATTCTAGGTATTTGAATACCAGATCGAATCAAAAACAGCAATGAGCGCCAAAACTCGTATACAGAGGTGGATGTCAAGACCGCCAAGCTGAAGTGGGACTGGGCCGGACATGTCTGCCGAATGCACCCAGTTAATGCACGAATCGTTACCGAATTGTTTCCAAGGGATGGCCAAAGGCGCAGGGGCAGACTCAAGAAGAGGTCGCCAGTGTCGCCACCTCTCCTTACCTTCTCTGTTAAGGTTGACCCGCCGGTCAAAGTATGCCGAATTGACGAGACAAGAAATAACGACACCATATTTTATTCTCTCGTTGTCTTGCCAAAACCATCAACAATATTCGCACCTTGGACGAATGTTTTGCCTACGTTATGCATATCTTTATCCCATACATACCTGCTCCATTAAACCACTTTTATCTCATAACATTATTAGTGAATTCCTTAAAAACACGCAACAAACTTAATTCGCCCACCGTACGATTGGACGATTCAATACAATAAACAATCATGGGCACACTTTTTGTTCTTTACCGGCCATCGGGCTGAAAGTCACAGACTACGTCTCCATACAACCTCGTAGCGAAAGCGGGAAGGGACTTCTTGCCCGTGTATTGATTCTTAATAAGTAAGGTCTATAGGATTATTGTCAGGGTAAATAAAAGAGTTTTGTTTACATTTATTCGTGCTACTGGGCTTTACAGGACAATCTGCGCTGGCATAATTGTTCCTTATGGGGAATGCTTTAATAAGTTTTGCCGTTGCGGGTGGTATTAGTGGAATGCTGGCGTTACTGAAAAGTGTGTGAGACGGTATTTTTTTAGCCAAAGGAACCTGTGTCCATGCAACTTTGACTGTCGTTTAAGGTAGTGTGATTGATTCATTATTCATGATTAATTATTCATTGAAACATATTATCGATCTTCAATATTGTTTAAAAGACGTGAATAATAATATAATTAGTTATATTCCAATATTCAATATCTCGTTAAAACTTAATTTTAGTCTTAACTCAAACATGGACCTTTCTATTCATAAACAGTTTTTCTAACAACCTGAACATAAAATCTTCTACAAAATACTTTCAGAAAAAACATTAAAACTTTTCTATTAATTTTCAATAAGTATGCCCAACTGGAGTTGGAACAAACAATGTAAAAAACGATACGAAAGAAACTTCGCGGCGAAAAAACGCCCCAAACAAGATAACTCGTTCAAAAACGCCGCGAAAAATCCCGAAAAAATATTCGAAATATTTAACAAAATGTTAACCACTAACGATGTCGCTTAATATTTCGAAATATAAAAATAAAAATACCCTTTGTCGGTCTGTGTTCGCAACTTTTTTTCCCGCTGCGGTCCGTTTGAAAAGGAAAAGGGAAAAATGCCCGCTTGCCCCCGCGGAAAACTTTTTGTGGTAAGAAAAGGTTGCTTTGTCCGCCATGTTTGTTTCGACTTTTTTTTTGGGAAAAAATTGTGAATACCTTAGCGTTATAGGTTTGAAATGTCCTTTGGGCATTCCTTTGCGAATGAGCGTCTCGCAAAGTATTTTACGTCGGTCATACTCAGTTTTTTATCTTCATCAACTGTGGTTTCATTTGCCACATTGCATTAACTTTACTGTTTTTTTTATTATCCTCCATATTCTTAACTGAAAAGTCGTAGAATTGCTTTTCGTTACAACACAAACACCATTTCCAACCGAAAATTGTAAAGAAACAGCTGAATTGAACTCAAATGATTTAAAATTAGAACTTAACAACCGAAAATTCAAAGCACTTCATTTTATTTCGCATAATTTGAAAATCGAATGCACTGCATCTTGAATCATGTCGACAGTTCCAAATTCAAAAGCGAACTATTTCCACGTTCAGTTATTCCCACGCTCGCTATTCCAACTCGGCACGTTCCAATTGAACCAATTCCCTCGTCCTCTAGAGTGTCCTTTTGAATCCATATTCAAATATCCAGGCGATCTGTTGACAACTGCAATCGGATTACAACAGGTGGGGAGGTTCGATGGAACGGAACGTTCGCGCTTGTAGAGTAAGTGTGCGAGTAATTCTATATTAAATTTAAAATTTGAAACCGTTTCTTGTTCAATGTTTTAATTGTTTTTTTTTTAATTGGCTTTGGGAATGTTCTGTTCAACCGAGGATTTATAAGTAAGGCAGTGCAACATTCCTAATGAAGTAATGAATTAAAGGTAAGTGTCATTAATTCATTATGAATGCATGCGGTATAGGTACATACATAATGGGGTAGGCAGAGCATGCTAAACGCTACGGAGAAGAACATGACTATTTCACGTTTCGTGGCCACTTCTATTTTAATTATGATTTCTGAGTTTTTTATCAAATAATATCTAAAAACTTCCAAAGCCAAATAAGTTTCAGTATAAGTAGTATTAAAGTTAGGAACGTAAACGTGCCGGTGGATTTCAATCCATTAAAGTTAATTGGGCGTTGATTATTCTAGTTAGACTTTAACTGTCACGTCACTACTGGCTTCCAGTAACTCGCCCGCCTCAAACCACCACCAGAGACAAACTTGCCAGTCTCAGAGGGAATAGATCAGAATGCAGGTAACTTGTTAGGACTTGAGTGAAGTATACACTTAATGCATTGTCTCAACTGCATTCAACTGTAACGGACAGTTGGATACAGTTCTAATTGGGATTTAGTATTGAATTTGAGTTGAGTGGCGTTTATTATGGAGTGAGTTTGATCTAAAAAAATTTACGGATAATTCACGTTTTTTTTAATTGAGTTTAGCTGGACATGTTTCGAACTAATTCGTACCCGTTCATCTAGGAGCTGCGGCGGCTGAGTACTATGAAAAACATTTCGAGCTAAACTCGATTTGAAAAACGTGAGCTATCCGTAAAATTTTCAATATGAGTGAGTCTCACGGTAGTTTAATGTTCAATGGAGTGAGTTGATGTTTCGTTTGGATTGATTTTTACATACATACGTATATTACATACATCACGCCTGTATTTTCAAATGGAATAGGCAGATCACATGAAACACGCCATAAACAAAACCATGTCTATTTCACGTTTTGTGGGGACTTTTAGCATATTTTTTTGTTTCATAGTAGGCAGGTTGCTAGCCTAAATCCCTTAACCTGTTTCCTTGGTCGCTTCTTATGACATCCACGTGAAAAATAAAGAGGTATTATATTCTAAATCCGATATCACACGTATCTATTTTTTTAAAGTGAAATTGAGGTTAATGGCTGTTGTTGACAATATAATAATTATGTTGACAATGCTTAATACTGATAAGTAGGAACGAAGCTGACTTTGTTTTTAATAAATGCTCCAGATGTTTTTACACTTTTAAAATACTTAACATAAAATAGTAGACTTCACGACGTGGTAGGGGAAATTTTTGAGTTATGAATTCTAAAGCTTCATTTGTAATAAAATAATACATTCTTATTTACCCCCTAGTCATACCTAATTACCCCCTCTTACGGTCCCTAAATTTACTGAAGTTGGTTATATTACGAACGAATTAAATAATTAATAGAATTACCAAAGTATGCCATTTCAAAACTAGTAAAAGAAACTAAAGGCGTTTAATACCTTTTTGATCCTACGTAAAAAAAAAACAAAAATGGAAGCAAACCTCAATCGAAGGAAAAAATACTCGTTAATTCATTAATATAAATCGGTTTTACCATCAAAATGACTAGTTACTATATCTCCGTCTTACAAACATATCACTACACTCATAGCAACTCTATTACTTTTGTAACAAAGTTTATTATAAAGCAATCAAGAAGTACTCACAAATTTGCACTCATCAACACAACCAATTGTAACATGCGTTCAATATAGCCATAATACTATAGCCAAATGGTTCAAAATAAGACCTTTTACTACAAAATGGCTCTATCAATGTCCTATCCTCAACCAACTTAATCCAAACAGTTTTAAGGAACTTTAGTGGGTTTGGTATAGAGGTCTTTATGGCTTATTTAGTGATAAATTCGGTTGGTTTTTCTCCTAATGAGGATATAATAACAGCTGCTTTTTCGCTTTCGATATACAGATCGGCCATACATTTCAGATGGATAGCTTCATGCCATATCTTGTTTAAATACAGAGTATTGTATGGAAGAGACTAACTATCAAATTATTGTTAAATTAACTTTACAAACAAAGCAGAAACAAAAAAAAAATTAGAGAATGCAAAAGTAATTTTGTAATATAAATAAATAATACAAAAAAAACAAGGACAATAAAAAGAGGCTTGTGCCTTCAGAGCAATATCTTCTACATATTTATGTTTACGCGGGACTTAATCACGGTGTTTTTTTTAATTACCTCTCGAGCTCCGCTTCAGTCAACTCGTGACCACGGTCGCTGTAACGCGGCCGAAACGTCGAGAGGTAATTAAAAAACACCGTGATTAAGTCCCGCGTAAACATAAATATATTATGTGTGAGAATCACGAAAGTTTAAAACAGTATTCAATATCTTCTAGTTCACTCTTTTAACAATGAATGTATGTATCTATGAATGTACCCATACAGCATCCCTAGCGTAAATTGGTCTTTAACCGAGGGTGTAATGTTTCGCTATATATTTATATTTCAGTATAAATTTTATTATTTTTATTTCACATACATACATATTCTCACGCCTGTATTCCACATGTAGGCAGAGCACATGAATTCAAAAATCCAGTGCCACGTTTAGCAATTTCAGGGTGACCAGATGGTTCAATATGATATTGCAGTGACAGGTTGCTAGCCCATCGCCCACAATACACTAACCCTTTCCCAGAGTCGACTCTTACCACACCCACGGGAAAAAAGGGGGAGGTGCTATTCTAACCCGGCACCACACGGGGATATTTTTATTTCATATTACTGTTATCTATATTTTGTTGTGTGTCCATTTTTAAAGAGAATAATGTCAACAAAGAGCAATGACCACAAAAAAGTGCATCATATTTCAATAAAAAAGACGAAAAAACTGCTATAAATTTGCGTGTCACGGTGAAAACATTAATAATATTTTTTACTACGTTTTTACACGTTTAAAAACGCTGATTGAACAAAAATTTTGGTCATAACATCCAAATCTCTCTGAACCCAACCTACTCTGTCATCAGAGGCAGAGTGAAGACCTTTCAATCATTATATACGCCGTATAATTATTTAACTACGCATTTGTGAAGACAAATTCTAACCAATGAACCCTGAGGCGTGACGCTCCCTTTGGAAAAAAAGTTTTTTTTTAATTGCCCAAGGAGGCCTTATGAGGCGTTTGGGGTCTGTCCGTCTGTCTAATCAATATGTGTGGTGCTTAACGTTGTATTTAGGGACATTCATTGACGTGCCATTATAAAATTCACATTATTCTATAAAATATTAGTTACAATATTGAAAACTGACGTCACTATGTGTTGTTGTTTTGTATTTGAACCTATTTTCATTTCATTATTATTAACATTTTGACAATCCTTTTGTGAATTGATTGTGTGACATAAATTTTGATTCCTTTTTTAAGACTTTGACATTTTTATATTTTTGATTTAATTTTATTTTGATGTTATTACACAGTGCCAGAAATTGCAGCAAAACGTGAAATATTCTCGATTTTCGACTATGTAACGTCTCCTATGCTCTGCCTACCCCATTTGGGAATACAGGCGTGATGACATTTGCATATACAGCTCCATCCAAAACCACACAACTTTTTGTCACCCCTACACTCACCAACGAATCCCTTACATTGATTCCAGCTGAAACTCGAAATATGTCGTTGCTGTAGCATGGCGAATGTAATTTTTATCGCCGCCGAAACTTCTGGATTAATGATCCGGAGCGTCTAGTCGTATGCTACGCTGAATGCCGTAAAAACGCTATGCGCAGTTTTGTATAACGATCGCATATGCGTTGGAGGAGGCATTTTAAACGAAATGTAGCCTAGCGGTGTGATTTGTGGTCTCTTATGCGAAATTTTGTAGGTTCGAGTCCAAGCTTGCATCTCTAATAAATTTAAAAATGTACCTACAGAATCGGATTTGGTATTTAGCATGAGCTATTTGGTGGAAGAAGTCTGCACTGGATCCGCGTTAGGACGAGGCCAGTGCCAAGCTGTGGGACACATTTAGTTAGATAAAATGGATCAATATAATCTGATTGCTAGCCTGTATCAGCTGGAATATGATTTAATATACGTTTTTATCCAAAAAACGTATGTGTTCCAGATGAACTAGGAATTGTTTAACTGATTTCTTCGTAATTTTATATCATAAGGGGCCTCCCTTGTGTGCCTACACGGGCGAACTGGACACACCTAATAATAAGCAATCAATATTCCCCATAAGTTCATGATATCAATTTGGTTGCAGAATGTGATGTCTAGACTGTGACAATAATTGCATCGGATGTATTAGAGCAAAACACTCCCGATAAATACACACATACGTCACACCTGTATTCCCAAAAGGGGTAGACAGAGCACGCAAAATGCTACATAGACAAACCAATGACTATTTCACGTCTCGTAGCCACATCTAGCATAGTTTTAAGTATTAAAATAAGAGGCACTATAGTGACAGATTGCTAAGCCTGTCGCCTAAAATACCTATACATTAACCTATATCCATAATCCCCTCATACGACATCCACAGAAGAAATAGGGGTAGCGCAGACGACAGACTTTTTGTGCGATCGAGTCTGCGGCGCACAAAAAGCCTGCGTAGATTGTATGCAATGTACGCCGGACTTTTTGCGCGTCGTGTGCGTTACTGCGTATAATTCCATAGGTTCTATTTTCACAGACTAAAAAGTCCGTCGCGGATAGTCTGTCGTCTGCGCAGGGCCTAACCCCCAAAGTGCCACATCCACCGTCGCAGCATCCCTAGCATCCGACCTTTAATTGCTCTCATCTTGATACGCGCGCTATATCGAGCGGCAAAACGGCCCGCGGTGAACTGTCGCAACTTTGTTGAACGCATTATCGGATTTGTTACCACTTTTTGGGTACGCTTCGGATTTTGGGGATTTTTTGCGACGGGTTAAAGTGAGGGCTGATTCTATTTGCTGTTACCGTAGTTTTTGGTTTATTTTACTAGTATAGTACATACCTACATACATCACGCCTGTATTCCCGCATGGCGAAAGCATATCGCGAAAAATCGATTATGTGCGCTTGACTTGTGCGCGCTGTAAGTACTTATTTGAGGTTACTAATGTCCGGAGCTGTCAAAACTGAAGATCGTTACTATTTTTCGAGTAAATTTAGTACATCGGTACATTTATTCTGATTCTGTTTGCATAAAGTTTTTAAGTATCCAATAAGTAAAACAAATAATACAGTAAAGTAGGGTGAGTAAGGATGGCATTATGAGTTGGGTAACGTTTTATATTTGAATATTAAAGTGTGAATCCAACACTTTACCCTAAAATCACCATAGTGCGAAACACTATCTCACTCCAACCAAGGTTGCGTAAAAGAACTGAACGACTAGAAGATTTATTTTTTATTAATAAAATTATTCGCATACATACATGAACATCAGGTCTTTGTTCCGAAATGACGTTTTCATGTTTTGTAGCCACTTTCAGCACAATGTTAAGTTTAGAACCTATTAGTATTATTGATGTAATATTCAATTACATTATAATTTTGTCCTTTAAATAGGACATGGAGTGGCAAAAGGATAATATAATCTAAAATGCCATAAAAAGTAAAAATACAATTTTATCGACATTTGAACGACACTTTTGTCCCAACTCACCCCATTTTAAGATATTATGCTTTTTTTAAAAAGAAGCCATAAAACGGACGCACGTGTGACGATAATCGTGACAGTGTCCCCGTTGACAGATGTCTCATCCCTTATCAGCGTCATCCGAAGGCGTTGTCGACTCGAATCATCTCCGTAAATGACTGCCAGCTCCCACGAATCAAGAAATAAAGATTTTTTATGGAAAAACGTGTATGTTTATCTGTTTGTTCCTTCTTGACACATCAACAAGATTTTGACAAATTTTGACAAATTTTGTCACAAACTTTTTTCATTTGTCGTCATCGTAGATTAGTACTTTGTAAGAACCACTTGCAAAGGATCTTTCTCCATCTTAATAGCTAAGCTTATTGCTAAGCAGCAGTGCTTTCTCTGTTATGCTTAGGCATAGGGGAAAAAACAATCAATTTAATTTATTCATCGTCGTAAAAAAAAAGTATTGATTCAACTGAGATTGTTTTATATTTATTATTGCATGCATAATTATTATATTTAAGGCTTACATAATGATTAAATAGGTTCAACAAAAATCGTTTGATATATTTCAAATTTCTGTCAATAAAATGTCTTTCTTTTCTTTTCTTTTATTTTCATTATAAGCGACAGATTCTCAGTATCAAGACTTAGACAAAGTCGCCGGAGAAACTAGTCCAATTCAAAAGACGCCCAGCTCCCACGAACGAGGTAATAAAGATTATTTTAAATACAAACGACACGAGCGATCGCGAAACATGACGAGATCAAAATCTGCGCGTGAGTGGAAACCCGTTTTCATAATCAGATCGATCAGGGGGCGGGGCTTCTAGATCCCTGTAGTTGTCCCGTTCTACTGTATTAGTTTGGGGAGAGTAGGAAGGAGATGGTTGTCGTTACGCGTGATCGGGCATTGGGCATTTTGAAATTGATGCTTACAGTTTTGTTTTGTGTGTTTTTGTGTTTTAAAGGCTAATTGGTGTGAGTCATGCTGTGATGTGTAGATAAAGTTTGGACAAGTGAAGATATTTTTTTTTAAGTCGAATGATTGACAGTAGGTAGTGATTTTGAGTAATAAAAGGGATACACTCTCGTCTATATTTACGTTAAATTAGTGCGACATGTTCCTGGTCGACTTGTGACCCATCATCTGGAGCAAAGTGCACGAGGTCAACTGATTGATGGCTATTCTTTCGCTCATAGATATTCGCATTACCATTATAGACTTCAGATGCGTTGGGCACCTAGAGGAATGAGTAAAGTATACCTTGTTCTTGTGAAATCATTTAATAAAACTTACTTATAGGTACATTGTTTTTATTTTTATTCAAGGAACCGATTTTTTATGACACGGGCACACATAGATTATTAGCAAAAGAGGTATTTACTCGTAAATGAGTGTCAGGCGGATAAATTTTATCAGTAGATTAATTTTTATGACATAAATATCTTCCTGGTATTTATACTTTTTAATTATTATTATTTTGCATTCAATACTTACCTACGTCTTATTTTCCACTGCTCAAAAATTAATAAAACAATTATGCAAGTGAAATAAAAAACACGTTTATCTACACACAAAGTTTTAATTTACAACATTTTAACAAAATTAATGTAAATAACGACGTCTGCGCACAAATCCTCTACACTTTTATTGCTACTCATCAACAGATGGCGCTACGAGTATCAAAGTTGATCTCAAGCGCACGCGCATAGCCAACGCCACTGCCATCTATGGAGAAAAACTCAAAGCTTCCAAACCAAGGTAAGCTGACCTCCAACATCCCTTAGCTATCGATCTCTTGCTTCTCTTAATGCTTGGGTCGTGAATACAGACGTGTCTTTGGATTCTGGTCGCGAATAATTCGATTTTAATGACAAGTAACAACGTGCATTGGTTGATAAAGTAGTCGATTACTTTTATAACCAATGATTGCACGTGATGGTAAATAATTTGGTCTTGATTTTGATGCGTTTTGATTATGAGGTTAGTCGATTTTAGGGGTCAGCGAGAATGTGAACCAAATTTAATCTAAGTATACTAATATTATAAAGCTGAAGAGTTTGTTTGTTTGTTTGTTTGAACGCGCTAATCTCTGGAACTACTGGTTCGAATTGAAAAATTCTTTTTGTGTTGGATAGACCATTTATCGAGGAAGGTTTTAGGCTATAAAACATCACGCTGCGACCAATAGGACCGAAGAAATAGTGGAACATGTGGAAAAAAACGGGGAAAATTGGTCACTATTCCACGCGGACGGAGTCGCGCGCACAGCTAGTAATATTTATAACACAATAAATGAACATCACACATATTTTCCCAAAGGATGTAAGCAGAGCACACGAAACGACACATAGACAAAACCATAACTCAAGTTCCGTAGCCAATTTTACCACAATTTAAGTTTTCTAATTCGGTAAAAGAGATAGTAACAGAACAGACAGGCAACATGTCGCCTAAAGTGTATGCTAAAAACTTAACTTACTTCCTTAGTCGATTTTTACGGCATCTATGGTAAAAACGGAGAAGTGTTGTATTGAAACCAATTCACAATTTATTTATTTATTTATTTATTGAGTAAAATACATTCTCACAGCATTACAGTCTGGACCAATGCGCCATAAGAACTAAAGAACTAAGAAGAAATACATATGCTAAACAACATAACTAATATAAACTTATGTTAGACATTATAAAGTATTACACAGGAACACTAGATTGCCTTGCATCCACAATGAAAATTTAATTTAACTATCTTAATTAATTATTACGAATTATTTGGAAAATAACCGGTTTTAAACCGGTGCTTGATTTTTTGGATCTAAAAATCTACAAAATAAACCGAACATTGTCTTACAATGAAATGTTGTGCGACTGTGGATAAGTAAGTAGGTATACTTGTTTAAATAATCGGTCATCAAAATGGAAACATTAATTAATAACTGAAGTCACCGATGTAGCCCACCGGGTTAGCAAGTTGAAGTAGCAATGGGCAGGCCACAGCACACAGAGCAGATGGCCGAATGGCCTGAAGTACTCAAGTGAGGACCACGGACCAGCAAACGCAGCGTAGGGCGTCCACCTACAAGATGGACAGACGACCTTATAAAGGTCACCGGAAGACGCTGGATGCAGGTCGCTATCAACCGGTACATATAGAAGTCCAAAGGGGAGGCCTATGGCTGATGATGATTATGATTAATAATCAGAAATAACCTTTTAACTTAACTATAAAACTCCATGACATACCCAGGACGCAACTACGAACAAATTTTTTGTTTCTTTAATCCCAACCATCAACTCGAATGATCGCATCACGAATCGATTCTTCTTGGAACTATTATAATCGAATTAGCTTGATCGATACACTTTTGACGGAGAATGAAGGGATAATAGAGGCTGTATTAACATTCTAGAGGTAAGATGTTTTGTGGATTGATGTTTAGATTAGGAGACAAAATAATAAAAAGTAATTACTAAGTACTATTTTGTTTGCAGTGTGGTGTCGAACTTTCGTGGCTGTCATAAGAGACGACTAAGGAAAATAGGTTAAAGGTATATTTTAGGCGACTAGCTAGCAACTTGTCACTATTGTACCTTTTAACTGAAAACCTAAAAAATGTGCTAGAAGTAGCAATCAAAACGTCTAATAGTCACGATTATGAATAGTCGTGTGTTCTGCATAGACCCCATTTAGAAATACAGGCAAGATGTAGTGACAAGTTGCTAGCTTATCGCCTTGAACATACATCACGCTTGTATTCCCAAAATAGGGTAGGCAGAGCACACAAAACGCTAGACAAAACGATGACTATTTCACGTTTCGTAGCATAGTTTCTGGTTATGAGGTGGCAAGTAAAATAGTGGCAGGTTGCTAGCCTGTCGCCTAAAGCATACCCAAACCTTCTTCAGTCACTTCTTATGACATCCACGGAAGAAACGGAGAGCTATTCTAACCCTCCACCACACAATCCTAGTCATATTCAACACTACCTAAACCTTGGAATGAAAACTGTAGTCACAACAAAGATTCTCCTTGATTTGTGCCTCATTGTCTGTCCGTCTGTCTGTTAGTAACGCCCACTCGTTTGCCGCATTTATAAAAACGGCAATAAATATTACGATGACAATTGGTTTGATTTTCGCTGTAAATCTTTCAATGTCAAGATTTTGATTGGGGTGAGTTTTTTTTGTGGAATTTTTCTGAGGGTCAAATGTTTTTATAGTTGTTTAATTTTGTAGGGGTTTTGTTCTCTATGATGTGAGTGAGAGCCGACTAAGAGAATAGGTTAGGGTACCTATATTTTAGGTGATAGGCAACTTGTAACTATAAATAGTACCTTCCTTTCAACTTAAAACCTCAAAGTTATGTTAGAAGTGGCTACAGGACGTGAAATAGTCATGGTTATGTCTATGTAGCGTTTTTATGCTCTGCCTACCCCATTTGGGAACACAGGCGTAATCTGTGTATGCACGTGTAAAGAGAAGTAGACAGATCTGATGCTAAACCCAACAACGACAAGAAACATCTGTTTTTAGGAGTGTGAGATTTACAGACTGAATGATGATGATGACTATAATGATGATGATGGTGGTGGTGATGATGATTATCAGTTTAATTATGATGTTGATGATGATGGTGAAGATGGTGATGTGATGATTTAAGCAGAAGTTATAGAAAAAAGCTTCCAATAAATATAACCGATACAGGATTAACCAGACGGTTGGTAGCAGCGACCTGTCAACGACGCATTGGATTATATTTTAATAGGATTGAGCTCGTATTTATTTGAACCGGTTATTTTAAGGTCAGAGCCGGTAATAAGTAATGGTAGGACATCGATATGTTGTGAAAGGACGAATTGGCTTAGCATTATTAAATTAATCTCTTTTTTTAAGTTTTGAAATTTGGATAAAATTAGGGAAAAGTTAAACTGGAAATAATTAGTGAAAAACACTTTATACTGTTTGTTATAATGTTTTCGTTAATCGCCATTCGCTTAACTATTCTGGCATACTTCTCTCGCTTCACTCATATTATTGATCACTCTAGTCATATACGCAAGGTTACGGGTACTTTTATTTTGGCCTGTTTTTAAAACATCGCCGATCTGGTCGATATACTATTACGTTCTTCGAGCGTAGCTTCACACGTCAAAACGACGAATATTTCACTTTTAGCCTTCTAGCAAATTTATTAGGTCTTTAGTATAGAGATACCTCGCCTAAAGTATACCTGAACCTTCCTTATTCGTTCCTTCCTTCCTAAACGTTCAGTTATATTAATGATTATTTTTCTCCTCAAATTGCAGGCTTGTGTTAAAATAGTACTAAAAACAGTCACATCAAAATATAAAAAAAACAGTACGCTAAGTTCCTTTGACAAAAAAACTTATAACATTAGTCCCTTTCAAAGGAGCTCCACCAGAACTTTGGGGCCCTAATCCATTGATTTATTTTCAATTAGCCGGATCGAGACAGGAGCTGCGTTTTTTATCGGTCGGAATCGGTCGGTCGGTAATTTGGAGGCGTGTGACCAGACGTGATTGCGAATCGGTGTAGCATACAGATTTTATGTGATATGTCACTTGTAATACTTTTAAAACCAGTATCAGAAACTTTTTCTTATTGTTTAGCCCGATGTTAAATAAATACAGTTGATGTTTGTGATGGTGTTCAACGTTTTATTTCGGCTATTGGCCAACAACCGCTATATATTCTTTTTATGCTTTTATTTTTGTTATTATCAAAATGATTGTGACATTCTTGCTGTCGTATCTTCTCTTTGCTTTAATTAGGTCGCACGTTTTGCTATTGTTTCAACTTTTAATCCTCTTTTTGTTATTTTAATTTAATTTGAAAAATAATTCTGCCGTGATATTTCTCTTTGTCACTAAAACATGTATAATCAACATTGGCGTATAATCAGCTACTCATTCGACAAGGTTCCGTTTAAGTTACTAATACACACAAACAAATAGTAAAACGAAGTCTTTACTCACGACAGAGATGCCTTTAGAAACAGGCAGTGTGCACTACTGTGTTAAAAAATAGACTGTGGCCATGATTCCTTGCAAGTTATTTGATGATGTATACATATTGATCGTGATTGGTGTCATTATAGTAATGGAAAAGGTTAGAAAAGGAAAAAAGGGGAATGACATTCAAAGTTCATGCCCATACGTTTTTGTAAACGAATCTGACAGATGGCAAAAACAATAAGAATAATATCTGACATTTTGGTTTTGGCATTATTTATAGAAAAGTTAGCAATAGTAATGCTACTTAGCATCAATAGTTAAACGGAAATAAGGTCCTGTAATAAGTCGATGAAAAAGCGGGTAAGAATAACTTCTTTCAAGACTATTTTGTAGTCCATTTTTTTCGCTTCAATCATTGTGATTGCATCAATTTATGTGGGAGATGGAGATAGTGTGACTAGTAAGAAGGAAAAAAAAACCTTAAAACTTTTAACTTAAAACCTAAAAAGTATGTTAGAAGTAGCTATTATGTGAGCCATAATTTTGACTATGTACCGTTTAGTATGCTCTGCCTACCCCATTTAAGAAAACATGCGTGATGTATGGAATATCAGATTAATAAATTCCACACAATCGAAGTCGAAAACCACTGATATTTCCAAACATCTACGCAAAACAATATTATTTCCATATATTCAAACATTATTAAACAATTAACCGCCTTTACTCGGTTATTTTTATTCTCGGTGAAAGCTCGATCTAAATTAAAAAAAACTAATTAAGCTCCTGTAGGAAACAGAACCACCAATTTCCTCTCCTTTGTCGTCAGCCTCCTTAACATACAATGGGCCTCCAAATTGATCTGAATATCTGAACTGTCATCTCAAGATCTATTGACAGTCATTTGCATACATTAACAGTTGTAAATTTGACAGGATACGTGTGGTATTGTTCGGGATTATTCTGTCAAGCGTGGTTTATTTTCGGAACTGAGGATAACTTTTGTATTTGTTGTAACTGCAGATGAAATAAAAGTTACTGAGGTGATTAAAACGAACAAGAATACAATTTTGTCTTCGGAATATGTCATAATTATTAACCGCCTTCTTTCGTAGTGAAAATTTTAATATTTTTCGAGTTTAGAGTGACTTAAGTGCTGCTTTACATTGTTATTTTATTGTTGGGAAACAGATGAAATTGGTATAATAGGGATAGTGGTCTATTCGCTGCGTGGCGCTTAGCTCCAGATTTAGGGTCACGAATTGATCCAAAACATGTCAAGCTAAACACGATATAAAAACATGTGTGTAGATCCGTTTTGTTTCACAATTGGTATAGTTAGCGATTATAGGTAAAATGCTAGCTTGCCGCTGAAAGTAAGTATATTCTTACCATTCCTGTGTCGTCTCTTACAACTTTATAAGAGTAAAAGAAGTAAAGGTTAGATTAGGGTTTAGAATTAAATCTATCTCGTCCGCAAGAGGCTAAATCTTAAAACTTAAAAAGTGGTTACCAAACGTGAAGAAGTTTAGTAGTCATTGTCTATGTAAAATTTCGTATGCTCTGCCTGCCACATATCGGAATACAGGCGTGTGCGCACGTAAGTAGCGCAAACACTGCTAATGCTTAGATCGGTGAAGCAATTGGCCGATTAAAAGTACACAGTCCGGATTAATAGGTCTTTAAAGTTGATGACAAATATTCACTGCTTATTAAAAGATATAGCTGTGACCCGATATGCATGAGTCACTAATTACACGAATCGACGCCTGAGCAGTCTCACAGCCATTACAACCAATCTAATCTAATTTAATCTCTCATCTGACACCGTCAAAAGTGGCGTAAGTGCTAACAGCGTAAGTGCGCTTACACCTTTTTTGTAGTCAACCCTACCCACGCAGGAGGAAGTCAATGATCAGTAGGTTTATACTTCTATTGAAATCGTGGAATTAGGAAGTTTAGAATTTGTTTTATGCCCGTTTAGTTTCAAGGGGGTTTGAATTTGTTCTAGTTTTGTATTAATCGTGTAACGCATTTGTTATTGTAGCCGTATTTTCTGGAAATCCTTAAGAAACTTTCGGTATCACGCACGATTTCGTTAGGTACTCATTTGCACCTTATTAGCACTCAATATGCGCCTTGGATCAATACTTGACTTTTTAGTTTTTGAGTTAGCAGGTAGGTATAATAGGGATAGGTTGCTAGCTTGTTGCCTAAAATTATACCTTAACTTAATTCCTTACTCGCCTCTTACGACATCCACGGAATAGATGGAGAGATGTTATTCTTACACACGGAAAAACGGTTTTTTAGTATTGAATTATTAAATTTTTCTTTAATATATTCTTGATTATTAGATGTTTTTATGCCCCTGGACGCACCACAATGATATTACTGAACGATCAATGTCAGTGCCATCAGCATACATATAATGTGTCTCATGTTGGAGTGTGCAAAAATATCTGATACGTCCTACTACTAACCCTGGTAATAGAGTGATTGGACTACTATAATGAGTGAATGATAGAGTGACTACTATAATGCAATGTCATTATAATATTTACTGTGAATAGGTTCTAAGTTTGGTCAGGAATCAATACATTTGAGTGTACATATCTAACCTATGTTTGACAAATGAATGATTCGGTTTCTGATTTGATTACTTTTTATACACACAGCTGCAACGATTATAGTGCCTGTGATGACGCGTTCCATCACAACATGAAAAAAGCAATAACGATCCTCCTCATTGTTCAGCTGTAAGCTACTTTAAATATATTCATAAGCTAATGCTTATGCTCAAAGTACCCACAATATTGATAGCTCTCCACACCTTTCTATTAAACCTGAATCCAAACCACGAATCTAATTATCAGACATTAAAGAGTATACTTAATCAACAATTATCAAAAGAGACAATTTGTCTTTGCCATACATTAACTATTTGTATGATGGATTGAATTAATAAAATTATAAAGGAGATGTTTTAAAAGCCTTCAAGTTGTTCATAGTAAAACGGCGTAACTGGCATTAAGAAAAGGTGTTAAGTGCACTTGTGACTTTTTTCCTTGAAGTGAGCTGACATTGACTTTGTGAGTGTATGGTTATTGTGTTTTTGGTTAGGATATGTCGTTTTAAGTGTTGAAAAGGATCGGGATTGGAAGCTGGAGTGGTGACGAATGGTTGAGTTTTGATATGTACAAACATTAAAGGTTTTGTATCACTTTGCGCAGTATATGCAAAGTTGAAGATGAATTACATTATGATTATGACATTTTTCTACTCTTGTTCTATTATCTGACATTTAGATAGTTACGGGTACTAATGTAAATCTATAGTCTACACTACACAACAGTACCTACTTACTATAACTGTGTCGTTTATTCAGAATAATGATACAAGTTGCCACAGATAAATAAATTTAGTATTCGAATTACACGATCACACAATTTTGTTACAACGTTTGTCGGTTCTAACCACACAATTTTACTAAAATAAATGAAAACAGGCATTGACAACTTAATAATTATTATTCTTAAACAATTTGTTACTTAGCAATTTTTCGGTTGCCTTTTAGCAACTTTTTTATTATTTTGAAACTAATTGAAACGTACAACTTGTTAGAATGTAAACCAAAGCACAAGGGTTAAATAGATGCTTCTGGAATCTATAATAATTTTAAACAAAAAAAAACCGACTTCAAATTAGCAATATTTTGAAAAGATTCTGTTTACTGAATGTAAAATCTTGACTTCATCAACAAATTACCAAAAACGCCGTACATCTCCATATAAAATTTGAAGAGTTCCCTCGATTTCTCCAAGATTCCATCATCAGATCCTGGTGTCGTGCCAGTACCAATTTCGAGTTATGCCCTATCCATTAAAAAAAAAAAATTTTGAAAATCGGTCCACGGGTCTCCGAGCTATCGAGTAACATACACACAAAAAATAATAATAATAATAATAATTAATTTTTTGATTGGCTACGCAATTCCAAGAAGCTCTTGTGTCCGGTTTTCTACCATCTTTCTTAACCACTGGTGTCACCTTCCTGCTCTATAAGTCCGGTAGTACCACGGAAGCTAAGAACTACAGACCCATCACGTGCTTGCCCACCTTATACAAGCTCCTTACATCCATTTTGAGAGCAAAAATAAACTCGCACGTTGTTGAAAACAACATTTTGGCTTACGCTCAAAATGGATGTAGGGTTGGGTCCCGTGGTACTAAAGAGCTCCTCCTCATTGACATGACCATTGGCCAGCATGTCCGGCGGAACAAGGGGACCATGTCGGTTGCGTGGATTGACTATAAGAAGGCCTATGATTCAGTGCCTCATACGTGGCTGAAGAGAGTCTTAGAGTTGTACAAAATTGATGCAACTTTAAGACTCTTTTTGAGCACGTGTATGGGGCAGTGGAACACAGTTCTTCGTCTGCCAGGTAACCGAGATGGTCTCATTGATCCGCAGGACTGCATAAGGATTGAGCGAGGCATTTTCCAGGGCGACAGTCTGAGCCCTTTGTGGTTCTGTCTAGCTTTGAACCCTCTCAGTACTCTACTGAGGGATTCCAAGCTGGGCTGTCAGCTTCTGAGAGGGGGTGAGATTATTTCTCACCTATTGTATATGGATGACCTGAAACTGTTTGCACCAAAAAGCCAAGACTTGATAAAGTTACTAAAGACTACTGAAGCTTTTAGTAACGGGATCAAGATGGAATTTGGTGTTGACAAGTGTGCGGTCATGCATGTACAACGGGGGAAGGTTGCAAATTCTACGAATTTACAACTTTCTGACACAATAACTCTCAAGTCCCTCTCAGAAGCTGAAACCTACAAATACTTGGGTATGTCACAGTCTTTGGGTATCGTGGATAGTGATATTAAACAGACGGTATCGGAGCGTTTCTTTTGCCGCGTGACAAAAGTACTAAATAGTCTTTTGTCAGGCGGCAACAAGATCCGAGCTCTGAACGCCTGGGTAATACCGCTCCTCACATATTCCTTTGGCGTACTCAAGTGGACTCAGACTGAGCTGGACGCTCTGGATAGAAGAGTCCGTCACCTGCTCACAACACATCGCATGTTGCACCCGCGCTCATCTGTTATGAGACTGTACATCCCGCGGAAATGTGGTGGTCGAGGTATCTTGAATGCCAAAAACCTTCACAACCGCGAGGTGTGCAGCCTCAGGGAATACTTCCTTCACAATGAGTGCGAGATGCATCGCGATGTTGTGGCAGTTGACAGAAACTTCACACCGCTCTCCTTGGCTACTGAGAACTGGCGTAAACCTAAGGTGTTGAGCACGGAAGATCGCATGGACGTATGGAAGAGCAAGGAGCTGCACGGGCGCTTCTACCGGGCCCTACATGGGCCTGATGTAGATTTGCTCGCGTCGGTAAACTGGCTACGCTTCGGTAACCTCTTTGGGGAAACCGAAGGTTTTGTCTGTGCAATTGCTGATGAGGTTGTCAAGACGAATAACTACCGGAAATATATCCTGAAGGACGGTACGGTCGACATTTGTCGGGCATGCCACCGTCCCGGTGAGTCAATCAGGCATATTATTTCCGGTTGTTCTCATCTTGCCAACGGAGAGTACTTGCACAGACATAACCTAGTAGCCAGAATTATCCACCAGCAACTTGCTCTTCAATACGGCCTTGTAGAATCTGAAGTGCCGTATTACAAATACACACCGACGCCAGTTCTTGAGAATGGTCGTGCTACGCTCTACTGGGATCGATCTGTTATCACGGACAGGACTATTGTTGCCAATAAGCCTGATATCGTGATAATAGACCGATCACAGCGCCGTGCAGTGCTCGTCGACATCACCATCCCCCATGACGAGAACCTCGTGAAGGCCGAGAAGGACAAACTCAGCAAGTACCTTGACTTGGCTCACGAGGTGACCGACATGTGGGATGTGGATTCGACGATCATTGTACCGATAGTCGTCACAGCAAACGGTCTCATAGCGAAGAGTCTCGACCACCATCTTAGGAGACTCTCGCTAGACGGTTGGCTCAAGGGTCTGATACAGAAGGCGGTACTCCTTGACACGGCGCGTATCGTCAGGAGGTTCCTCAGTCTGCAGCCCTAACCGCCGGTAGCTTGGGCCTTGCTCCGCTGCCGTCGGCAATCTAGATTAGGTTTTTTATACTGTGTTTATTTTTTGTAAGTGCATTTTGTATTTTACTTTTTATAATCATTTTGTAAAAAACCTAGTCTAAGAGAATAAATGGATATGTGAATAATAATAAAAAAAGTTAGGTCGAATTGAGAACCTCCTCTTTTTGAAGTCGGTTAAAAAAATGTTATTTCTCGTCATGAAAAAACTAACCCTAATATTTTTCAACTCAAAATGTTACACTTTTTTCTTTTTTTATTGAGACAGAACGAAGGATACTTATTATCCTGTAGGGCTTTGTAACTTCTGTAATTACTTATATACCATACCTGCTTGTTACAGTTTATAATAACTCGGTGATACCCACACTAACTTAGGTTATTATAATATTGAACATTAAACTACCGTGAGACTTATTCATGTTGAAAATTTAACGGATAACTCACGTTCATTAAATCGAGTTTAGCTCGACATGTTTCGGACTAATTCGTAGCCCTTCATCTAGGAGTCGCGGCGGCTGCTGTAGCCAAGCGCGAACTGTGCGCCTCCGCTCCCTTCGCGCGACTGCTCGTGCTCGACGAAACTAACACCGGCACACGACTACCCTCGTTATTATCGTCATTTATATTAACATCTTAGGTTATTATAGTTAAAAATGCATCTAAAATCTTAACATTGACTGTAAAAAGTGCATAATAGCCCAAAGCCTCGGAGGATTAGAGGCGGTGACAGATTTACACACACAAAGGACTTTAAGTTTACTATGAATTGATTTATTATACTTATGCGAATAAAACCTCCACGAGATGTTTGATTATTATTTTATTTGAATGGAACTGGGATGTCATTGACTGGCGCTGATTTTTGTATGTTTTTTGATGAGTAACTTTCGAAATGTTGCCTTATGGTTTTACAGGTAAAAACACTTAAAGCTACTTAACTTACTTTTGTGTATTTAAAATCAAAATAAATAAGCTTTTTTGCTTGCTAGCCAAAATAAAAAACCGTGTACGATGAAAAATGTGTGTCATGAAAACGCCAAAAAAACTATTTCTCCCTAATAATTAATTAAACATTACACTAAGTTTATTGTAAATACTACTTGTTTTATTAATGAGTAAATGGCGTGTGTGGATTGGTTGTTTAAAAAACTTTCACGTAAATTATGTTATATAGTTTTTTGTAAAACAGAGGCGGACTAGTTCTTCATCTAATAATCGTGGCGTTTGCTGCCAAACGCGCACTGTTCGCCACAGCCCCTTAGTGAATGATGTCGAGCTGAACTGGTTTTAAAACTGGTGATACCATTATTTTTCATTTTAAGAGAGTCACTATAGGTTTATGTTTAATACACCTAGGTTTGGTATTTCTAGTCTTTAAAAATGGCATTAAATTAATAAAAGCAACATCATTACAAACACATTTATTTCCGTTCACAAACAAATCGAAATCCCAATCTTCGACATAATTCCCATCCTGCAAAAACGACCCTCCGTTTCGCCTCGCAGCAAAACTAAACGCATCACCTGCTTCAAACAACTGATAACAAAACGATGACAATCTCACTTTCAAACCTAAATTACTTTCCATCTATAAATACCGACCACCCAACAGACGAGCCGTTTCCTTAGCAAATCGTCCATATTCTATTTTTTTTATCTAAATAAGGACCTCTTGGGACTCATTGTGGCGTACACAATGGTACCAACGCAAGGACTGCTAAAAATATTGCGGAATATGTATGATGTATGATGTGGTCGAGCACTAGGGTTGTGCATTGCTCGATATTTGAGTTATTACTACTTTGTACTACTACTATACTTACTCCTACTTATACTTAGGTACTTACTTACCTTTACTTGTACTTTGTACTATTTTTCATCATGTTTTTCCTAGCCTCTCTTTTTGTCAGTCTCGATGGTAAATTTCTTCTCTCTCTAAGGTTAATTTGAACCTTCATGGGTTAAGTCCGCCTTTGTACTTCGCCAACTTGTTTGTTTTTTTGTTTCGTCTTTTTTGTGTGGATTTTGCGCGACGCATTACGCGAGCGCTTATCGAAATATGCGAACGAATGAATTATGCACAGAAAAATGTTAAATACGCATTAAAAATATGAAATTTTGCAAAAAATTATCATAAAAATCGTAAAAAAATATATATTATTATGTCACCCAGGAATGGAGCCTATGAAAAGAAAATTCACCAACTCTTTCCACACTACTAAGAAATCATAGTTGTAGACACGCAACAGCGACAAACGATGTGTCGCTGCGACAATACTGATACGTGTCTAAAAAAACTAACTAACGAAGTTACACATTGACATGTCGTCGAACGACAGACAACACGCCGTCCGCCCGCAAATCGATACTAATTGACACACGTCGACACGACAAGCGAATCTCACCATATTTTTTTTTTTATTTCATTTGACAAGACACACAACGTGTCGTGGCAAAATAACGCCACAAGTCGTCTACCATCTGCCTCAAACAAGCTTAACTGTCACATACGTGGTTTTAATATTAAATATCGATTTAATCAATCTCGGGCACTCCTGCGCAGCGTGGGAGGCGCATGAATGGCGCATTACGGGATTTAACGAAGTGCACAATTTAAAGCTGAATTTCCTGCTAATTCATAAAAGGGTGAATTGAAATTGTACTTTATTCCGCGTTTGAATTGGCAGCCATTTTGTGGGTTACAGTTTTATAATTATTTTATGGTGAATACTAAGAATTGTATTAAGAAAGAACACATTAATATAGGTCTATTATTATAGTCCCGGCAAGTTATACAGCATGATTTTTTTTTAGTGGAGTAAATTAGTGATAATTATAACATTGTAATAACGGACGTTTTTTATGGATGCATCGTAATGCATTGGCGATACATGATGAAATTAGGTTAAGAGGTAAGAAGGTAACCCATCTATCTTTTCTTGTTAACGAAATCCTAGTGGAAAAGCCCATATATATAAAACAATAATCTTTCGTGAATCTCAATTCAACGGGACTTAATCAGGTAATTTTTAAGTTTTAATTCAGTTAAATTACCTCGACGTTACAGCGCCCGTGGTCACGAGTAGGTAAACTCAAGAAATGTTGATGTAAATAAATAATAATTATGTTTAAAATGGTGACTTTAAACTTTTAATTTTCAAATCATACTCTTCAAGTCCAAACGTAAGCAACGTAGGTATCTTACGTATCTCAAACACTTTCCTTGACTAATGACATGACATCAAGGTATTAATTAGTTTCTAACAAAATTACCAACAAATAATGTGAATGAAAGTAATTAATAAGCATTATTATAAAGATAGCTCGATTGAATAGATGCCATCTGTCTCCTATGAAGAATGTCACACGTCTCCAATTGTATGAACGTATTCTTAATGACGTTTTGTATGAAGCTTTGTATGAGATACATTGAATTTGAAATTATATTTACTATTTGAGTTCGTTAGTATTATAATTCTACTGGGTATGGAAAAACATAATCACATTTTTTATAATAAATTCGACAGTATAATTTTTGGATTTCACATAGTTATAATTGCTCGTGTGGTTCCGCGGCCACTTTTAGCATGATTATAGGTTTAAACAGTCGAGGGAGGTATAATAGTGAAAGATAACCACTTTGTCCCCTTAAAACACTTTAACCTATTTTTTTACACGCCTCATACGACATCCACGAAAGAAGATCACGCATAATTTTGTGAGTTACAATTCCATTTCGCATAGCCAATATAGATCACTGGTTACGGAAAATTTCCGGCCACAAAATGTTATAAATCCTTACTTCCTTACTAATATTATAAGTCAGAAAGTGAGTTTGTTTGTTTGTTCCGCTTTCACGCCGTAACTACTGAACCGATAGCTTTGAAATTTTGCAGACATAAAAATAGAAGTCTGGATAAAATAATAGGGTACTTTTTATCCCGGAAAAAATTGATGTTCCCGAGGGAAAACAAAAATATAGTTTGCTTGATAGATCGATATCAATCGATTATAGATCGATATCGATCGATGATCGATCGATAGATGATAGATCGATGGCGTTGTGTGTCGTTTGAAGCGAGAAGTTTTTTATAGTTGTGCTTTATACCGCAATATAACCGAGTTCCACGCGGGCGAAGCCGCGGGCGGAAAGCTAGTATAATATAAATCTAAATCCGACACAAAATGGGACATAACGTAACGTAATAAAAACGAACAAAACCGTAGCATTTCATTTACGGTTCATCTTGTATTTAGTTTAAGATTGATTGGGAACATTACCCACACTTACAAACTTCATAGTAGTTCAGTTTCTCTTGTATCGCGATGTATAGTGACAGACTGACAAATAATTCATAGCATTGTTCTTTATTCACGGACCTCGGCCGCCGGGCCATCAGTCGATGCCAGCCAATCTAACTTTGCCTGAACGTAGCTTATACACGTGTTACTGTGGATACAAGAAATGAGAAGATTTAGGAAGTAACTAGATTCTTTTTTATATAAAAATCTGATACATAACGAGATAGTGAAAATAGATTAGACATAGGGACTGGAGTGATGTGGTTAGGTTTAGAGCGACTTCTAGTTCTTCCGTGGATGTTGGTAGAGGTGACTAAGTGAGGTTAAGGTATGTTATAGAGAGGCTAGAAACCTATCACTATTGCACCTTTTTTATCTAACTTAACACCTATGAATTATGTTAAAAGTGGCTATGAAATGTGGAACGTTTCGTGTGGTTAAGCGCCATATTTAGTTTATTTTTTGTACACATTATGCTTATTACATTATTACTGTATTCCCAAATGGGGTGAGTAGAGCACGTAAAACGTTACATAGGCAAAACTATGGCTATTTCACGGTTCGTCCTTCAGCACAACGTCATAAATCTAAGTTACATAAAAGTGGTAATAACAGTGACAGGTTGCTATCCCGTCGCCTAAAAATACGCAACTTAAAAGTGCCGTTTGGGTAAAAGTTGTGTCTTCAAGTAGGTATGAACTTTAATCCTTTTCATAGCACCTTTAGAAGTAGGCCTCTGCCTTTACCTGACGTTGTCAATTAAGAAAAGAAAAGTCGCTCCCAGACATACCACGAACTGTCACTCTCGAGTTATTTCTCAAAATGACCGCTTCCTCCGATTACCCGTAACGCAGTACAGATACAACTTATTTTAAGTTTTTAATGAAATATCCTTTGGCGCACTTGATCTCCGGAGTAAAGAATAATTTAGCTGAAATCCGAAGTGTGTAACTTGGATGACAGAAGATTAAATTGTGTCTTAACCCTTGTGTAGCCGCAGGGTTAACCTTTTCGGCGGGTTTTATGAACGCTTTTTGCGGGTTAGCTATTATTTTTACGAGAGCCAATTAGTTTGTCTTTGAATATTGGAAACTTGTAGTAGAACCCGTGTGGTGCCGGGTTAGAATAGCACCTCCCCCTTTCTTCCCGTGGGTGTCGTAAGAGTCGACTCTGGGAAAGGGTTAGTGTATTGTGGGCGATGGGCTAGCAACCTGTCACTGCAATATCACGTTTGACCATCTGGTTACCCTGAAATTGCTAAACGTGGCACTGGATTTTCGAATTCACGTGCTCTGCCTACCCCTCTTGGGAATACAGGCGTGAGTATATGTATGTATGTATGTATGTATGTAGTAGAATTGGCTTGTGAACGCGGGAACTGTATATTTTCCAAAAGCAATTGACTACTTTCTAAATGCCGTTAAGGCCGGCCACATACATTCGGAATCCCGAATCGGGAAATCGAACGCAGTCAATCCATACAAAATCTATGGACCGCCACACACATTCGGAAGCTTTCCGTTCGGAATTCCGCACGGAATTTTTCCGAATGTGTGTGGCGGTCCATTGATTTTGTATGGATTGACTGCGTTCGGACAGTCCGATTCGAGATTCCGAACGGAAATATTCCGAATGTATGTGGCCGGCCTAAGACTTCAAGTTAGATAAAAAAGATAAAACCTTATTGACAGTTATATATTGACAGTTTGCCTTATTACCCTGTCACTTAAAGAATACTTGAACCAATTTCCTTAGTCGCCCCTTACGAGATCCATGAAAGAAATGGAGAGGTGTAATTTTAAACATTATTATTTTTACGATGAAAGTGGCTACGAAATCTGAAATAATCATTTGTTTGCTCTTCCTATTCCAGAGAGGAATACAGAACAAGAAAAAAACTCATTCAAGTTTCTGATTTGAATTGTCTTACGGACTTTTTCCGATCTAATCGATTTACGTTCTTCGAAGGCGAAGGAAGCGAGAGGCATTTGTATGCAACTGTACATAATTAAATATTTAAAACACTTGTTCTTATTCCTACCTAAATGCCTTCACCAGTCACATAAATATTTATTTTACTAAGTTTAACACTATCAAGCTACCAAAGCACCTCCGACAGGTCTAATTATGAATTTAACACTATTCATTTAGTTTCACATTATATCAAGATCAGTTTCAATTTGTACAACATAATAATGCCAGCTAAATTCAAATTAACAGTATATTTTTAAACCAGTCAACTGCACCCGATCATCACAGCACTAATTGACTTCAATATGGGATCATCTGCGTACGCGCACGCAGTTGAAAAAAGGCGTAAGTGCTACTTTTGTGCAATTCAATTTGAACTCTAGTGGCTATAGCGTTAGGTGCGGAGTGGTTGTGGTTTCCGTAATGAATTGGTTTAGATACAATTTTGAGTGGTAGATTTTCGCCAAGTTTGTGAATTTGTCGATATTGTGATAAGTAAACTATTATTTCACTTTTACTTATTATGGGCCTATACAACACGTGCCTAGAAGGTGTCAGTTCATTTGGTATCAAAAATTACTTTTTATTACACAACCCACTGACATGTTTCCTTAACTGACAGAAATTTTAACAAAACAGATCCAATGTTGTTCTCATTTTAATATTGATAATTTGAACTTCTTTTAGTTGTGTATATTTTTTCACTTTGTAATGTTTCTTAACCCGTGTTAACCCGTGTTGTGCCGGGTTAGAATAGCACCTCCCCCCTTTCTTCCCGTGGGTGTCGTAAGAGTCGACTCTGGGAAAGGGTTAGTATATTGTGGGCGATGGGCTAGCAACCTGTCACTGCAATATCACGTTTAACCATCTGGTTACCCTGAAATTGCTAAACGTGGCATTGGATTTTTGAATTCATGTCCTCTGCCTACCCCTCTTGGGAATGCAGGCGTGAGAATATGTATGAATGTATGTAATGTTTCTTTTATATGTATTTGAATTCATTGTAATGTTACCATGTTGTAAAATGTACAGGGTGTTTGGCTTACTTTATACGCCAAAGACTCTATATAAAACTTAAGAATGTGTTAGTAATCTAGCGAGATCTTCATGGACTTGGCCGTTCCACTCCCGCGCCCCCTGCTAGTGTTAATTGCTAATACATTTGACATCCGCTCACGCTACCAGTGTCAACGGCATTAATTGACAATCGCTGTGCTACGACTGTTATTCACATTGACAGTACGTTTTACTTTCGTATTATAATGACCTCGCTTGAAGTTGAAACGTGTAGACGTACTGCTTTGCCATTTAACTGTCAATTCTATCGACGTTGTAATCCATTTGTTTGATTATTGTTCAATCTTGTGCACGAAAACATTCATTGTAATATTCGACTGAGTTGTTTTAAATGTTCATTATTAAAAAAATCGTAATAAGAGAAAATGTCTCACTGTTGACTAAGAGCTAGAGTACAAAAAACTTGTTTTTCATGAAAATTCCGAAGAAAAATTCTCAGAGATTTTCAGACGCGCTTACCTGAGTACTGGTTAAAACTATAAATGTATACGGTCAATTTCCGGCCACTTGTGTGCATATTGGGTGCAGTGGGAGGGGAAGACTTAAACGGACGTTCCGTGATCAAATCGCGGACGTTTTAGAAACAGGTCAGGTCAAGAGTACCCGAAACCGACGAGCAAGTATGAGGAGATTGATGAACGTGGATGAAGCAAAAGAGGTATGTCAGGATCGTAGCGAGTGGAACAAAGTAGTCTCTGCCTACCCCTGTGGGAAAGAGGCGTGACGATTATGTATGTATGTATGTATGTGTAAGATTCCTACTTTTCCTTCACGTCAAATAGTTTTGGATCACTCGGTACGGTACTTAAGTATATTAAGGTTAAGGTAGGTACACCTTTTTAATTTCAAAAGCAATACACAAATTCCAATCAAAACAAATGCCGTCCGAAACTTCGGGATCCGAGATCTAATGAAAACAAAAAAGAAATGGCGGCAAATTATTGTCGCAGCAAAAATATGACTTCCGGGGAAGTATTGGAGATTTGGCAAACTTTGATTGGAAGGGCAGAAGAAAGTTTGATTGTACGAATGCTTGGTATAATAAGATAGGCAAATACACGGACTTATATCGGAATAGATGAGTCAAGTGTCTGTACTTCGCGTGCCAAAATGGAGAGCAATTCTCCTCCTTTGACGCATTTTCATTTAGTCCTACTACTTAGGACCAGCGCAGACGACAGACTTTTTGAGCGATCGAGTCTGCGGTGCATAAAAAGTCTGCATGGATTGTGCGCCGGATTTTTTGCGCGTCGTGTGCGTTACTGCATTTGCATGTCGTCTGCGCAGGGCCTTAGATACTTATCCATAAGGTTTAACTTCCTAGAGGATAACTTGATGAATAAAGCAGCGTCACCTTTGAATCGGTTTCACTCGGACTGTCAAAGCCCATCACTAAAGCGCTCATTAGACAGTTGGTAGAGAAAAAGTGGCTTGGTTTTCATACAAATCCAGGAACTCGCGGTATCTACTTCGATATAAGTCTGTGGGCAAATATGAGATTGGAGATATTTTTGATAAAGCCACATTATCTTACCCCGTGTGGTATCGGGTTAGAACACTCGTAACACCTCTCCATTTTTTCCACCGTCGTAAAAAGCGACTAAGAAGTAGGTTCAGGTATTTTAAGGCAACATCCTAACAACCTGCCAGTTTAAAACCTATTTACCACTTTGTTACAGAATATGTGATAGTCCCTAGCATGAGGCATATAAAATTGGCTTTTTTTTTACCGTTACCAGCTTGCAGTAACCTTTCCACGAGGTTCATCGTCCGCCGTCGAACTAAACTGCGAAGTTGACCTCCTCTGGTTTTGAGTCATCTATTTGTTCATTTTATGTAATTTGATTACTTTATGTATTACTAGCTTTCCGCCCGCGGCTTCGCCCGCGTGAAACTCGGTTATATTGCGGTATAAAGCACAACTATAAGAAAACTTCTCGTTTCAAACGACACACAGCGCCATCGATCTATCATCTATCGATCGATATCGATCTATCATCGATTGATATCGATCTATCAAGCAAACTATATTTTTGTTTTCCCTCGGGAACATCAATTTATTCCGGGATAAAAAGTACCCTATTATTTAATCCGGACTTCTATCTTTATGTGTGCAAAATTTCAAAGCAATCGGTTCAGTAGTTACGGCGTGAAAGCGGAACAAACAAACAAACAAACAAACTCACTTTCTGACTTATAATATTAGTGTATTATTAAACATTGCATTGGCAAAAATAAATCACAACAATCTCCCTTTATTACCTCTTCGCTAGTTCCATCACAAACCATCGTAACAAAAGCTAGTTCCATCATCTTCGGCATCCACTTTTTACATAAAGAACTTATTCACAGTACTCGTAAAACATCAATAATATCTCTCATTGGGGGTCGAATAACAAAACAGGGAAAATAAGCAATAAAAAGACAAACAACCGTATTCCGTTATCGCGAAATATTTCACATTAAATGAGATTGGATTTTTCTACGGGCATCTGATTACGCCCTGTCCTTGTCTATTGAGTAGGCAGATTCGTTTTGAATTAACTTTTTAATGGTTTCCAGGGAAAACAATGGAAAGGAAGCTTATTTGATTCGGCTAGTACGTAATGAATAATTAGAAGACTCTGAAAGAAAATGTGGAGCAATGACAGATATTTTTTATTGAAACTGTTAAACGTTTGGCCCGTGTGGTGTCGGGTTTAGATTTACACCCTCTCCATTTCTTCGATGGATGTCGTAAGATGCGACTAAGGAAATAGGTTAAGGTATGCTTTAGGCGACAGTTTTTTTTTCTTTTTTTCCTTTTTCTTGATCACTTGCTCCTTCTTTTTTCTCCCTCTCTATTCCTATGCAATTATATCTTAATTAGACCTTGACCATTTAGGACAGTTAAGTTGCTAGTTTTGCAAAATTTCTTCTCGCAAAATCATTTGACAACTTTTTTATGACCTTGACCATTCAGAACAGGGATGCTACTGTTGCTAGCCGGTTGGCTAAAAAACCATATTTCAATCTATTTTGTCGAAGAAACACTTTTTTAAGGCCCAAAAACCGCGTATTCCAATAATTCATGTTGTTTAATTAATTATGTCACAAATCAACATACCCACATCCGCGTATGTTTTACGTTTATTGCAATTTATCGGCGGCTTTCTCGCGAATATAAAACAATATCATATACAGCGCGACCGAAAAAACATTAAAACGAACTGCGTAAACAAATTACTGAATACAACATCAGTATTGTATCCGGGCAATAATCGTTACTCTGTGACTTAAATAACATTTGGTAGGGCGCCCAAGTTACAAGCGACTCACACAGTTCAAGCACATATTTGAGAGAAAATTGAAAATCCTACTAATATTATAAATGTGAAAGTTTGTGAGTATGTTTGGATGTTTGGATGTTTGTTACTCTTTAACGCAAAAACTACTGAATGGATTTTAATGAAATTTTACAGTAATGTAGCTTATACATCAGAATAGCACATAGGCTACAATTTATAAAGATTTTGTTTGAAATTTCTAAAATATGACAATAGGGAAAATAGTAGGATTGCGCAATTTTCAACGTAAAAAGCTATAAATTGGTATGTGGCTAACCAGATATCTTCTGTGTTACCCTGAATTTAACGCGAGCGTAACGAGTTTTATGTTATTATTTTGATTAAAATGTAAAACGTAATGTACAGTCACGAACCGGGATTGTTGAGCCACTTGCCACTGTTCGCAATTTAGACGTGTAATCAATGACCGATATGACAGACTAAATGTCAGCTATTGGATTAGTATTACACGACCAAGTTACAAACATAGGTAAGTGGCTCAACAATCCCTGTTCGCGATGGTACATATATAAACACGTCCATGTTTCTAAGTGGGGTAAGCAGAGCACATGAAGCGAGATATAGAGAAAACAATGATTACGACTAGTTCACGCTTCGGCGCCATTTCTAGCAAAGTTTTAGATTTGCAAACAGATAAGAGGTAGAGTAGTGACAGGTTGCTAGCCTGTCGCCTAAAACATACCTAAACCTATTTCCTTCATCATCATCATCATCATCAGCCTATATACGTCCCACTGCAAGGCACAGGCCTCCTCTCAGTATGAGAGGGCTTGGGCTATAGTTCCCACGCGGGCCCAGTGCGGATTGGGAACTTCACACACAACGTTGAATTACTTCGTCGCTGTGTGCAGGTTTCCTCACGATGTTTTCCTTCACCGAATAAGCTCGTGAGAAATATCAAATTCGATATCGCACATAAATTCCGAAAAATTCAGAGGTGCGAGCCCGAGGTTTGAACCCACGACCCTCTGCTTGAGAGGCCACAGGTCGAACCGCTGGGCTACCACGGCTATAACCTATTTCCTTAGTCGCCTCTAGAGGTGTTATTCTAAACCCGACACCACATGGTTTAACCTGAAAATAACTAACTTAAAAAATGGACTGTAATGCGTAAGGACAGAAGATGCGTTGCCACCCAGATTAAACAGAATACCTTTTCTGACATATTAAACCACATTAGTCAGTAAGTTTGTAACTTGCACCACCCACCGCTCGGGTAGGCAGGCCACTTTGAATTATAATTATGACCGGTGTAACGTATGACTTCTTCTTAACGTTGGGTGTCCTTATTTTTCTCTGTCTGTCCCCCGCTGACCAGTATTGGGAAAAATGGCGACAGCTATCGACGTATGTTTACTGACTAAGGTCCTGCGGAGTCGACAGACTATCCGCGACGAACTTTTTAGTCTGTGAAAATAGAACGTGCAAAAAGTCCGGCGCACAATGCATACAATCCATGCAGACTTTTTGTGCGCCAGACTTGATCGAACAAAAAGTCTGTCGTCTGCGCTACACCTTAAAGTGAATTAAATCTCTAGCCTTGTATGTGCGTGGTTTGTAACATCAACATAAATACATACAATCACGCCTGTGTTTAACGGAGAAGGCAGAGTACACGGAATATTACATGGACAAAATATTATTTATTTACTTTAGGTTAATGGTATTTTTTCTTTCTCAATTTTCTTTGTGTGTCTACTCTAATTTCACATGTTTTGTCAATCGCTTGAAGGTTAGCAGGAAGAGATCCCTTTTGGGATATGTTCGCCTTTGTACTTATGTTCTGTTTTGTCTGTTATTTTGTCATGATTATTTGTACAATAAAGAGTTACATACATACATAGATACATACATACATACATACTTTGAGCATAATTTTGGATTTAACAACAGTTGAGAGAAGTGTTATTAGTGACAAGTTGCTAGCCTGTAAAACCTCGCGACTAAAAACTTTACTACACGATAAAATACAGAATCATAAACCGTTACGGCTACTGGCATAAAAAAACAATCGATGAGAAAAAAATAAATTGACACATTCAAATTTAAATTTCGAATGCTACTGACGCGTTCCAATCATGGCAGAATGCACACGTTGCGCGTCCAATCGGAAAACAAGATATAGGTGATCGAAGTTATTATCTACAAAATTACGTGTATCACTAACTTCTACTACGACAACTTTAAATTGTCTATAACAAAGTTGACTTTGGAATGGCTTTTGGTTTTCACGTGAAGGCTTAATGTGGTTATTCGGTAGCAATGTGAAACCGATTGAAAAGATCGGGGAAGACATTCCAATGAAACAATGCGGTTAACAACTGTTTTAAAGTTTCAAAAATGGAATGACATTATTTTTTTATTGATAAAATGACCTATGCTAGCCAGACCACCAGCCAAACCAAAATATACCAAATATAGTAAGCTATACTAGCTTGTGCTACGAAAATAGGGCAGATAAATTGTAACCAAGCTTAAAAAGTAGGTACAATAGTGACAGGTTGCTAACCTATCGCCAAAAGCATACCTTTAACTGTTATTTTAGTCGTCTCCTAATAATTCCACGGAAGAAATGAAAACGTACCTGTTTTTCAAAAGCCGATACAACACCACACCTACATTTTGTAAGAAGATATTTAAAAATACATACATAAATCACGCTTGTACAGTCGAGTTCATTAATTATGAGCAAAACTGAGGGTTCAAAAATATCTGTACACTTTTATGACATTGACAATAAGGTGCAAAAGTTTACATATTTGGCATTTGTCTGCTCATATATTTATGAACTCGACTGTATTTCGAAATGGGTAGCAGAGCATACGACACGTTAAAGAGTCAAAATCATGACTATTCTACGTCTCTTAGTCCTTTTTAGCATATTTTTAGCGACAGGTCTACAGCAAAATACTATTTTGACATCAAGCGTGGAGTCGTCAAGCATCAGCTGTCAGCACGTCGGTTGACGCCATAAAAAAATCAGCTAAAATAAATATTCGTGCGTAGTTGCACCGTCGCATCGTCGGTTGACGCTGTCGTGGATTATCACTGTACTCGTATGTATAGATACATTTTTGTCAACATTTTTGCAGTAAAGGTAATAGGGATGATGATTTATAACAGGGTTAAAAATTCTAATTAGTCCATACCTAAGTTAGATTATGGAAAAAAATTAGACACAATATTTTTTAGTTTATCAAATAATTAAACATCGACATACAGATCATCAAACTTCCTGAGTGGGGTTTCGTGACGTCACGTTTGAGTAAAAATTGTACTGATTTTTACACAAACGTCACGCGAAACTTTTAGGCTCTGTATTATCGTCATTTTACGTCTATCAAATAAAAGAAAACATATAGGGTGTGGGTACAATATTTTTCGTAGTTTATCTGACGGACTAAATAGTTTTTTCTAGTCATCTAGCCTATTCTTAAAAGGATGAATTGAAATTGTACTTTCGCATTTGAATTGGCAGCCATTTTGTGCGTCATTGTTTTTTTTATTATTTTCTAGTGGATACTAAAAATTGTATTTAACAAGATTTTTTCTAATAGGCGTAAGTTCGCGCGTCACTTTTTCTAGGTAAAAGCGATGCGCTAAGTTACCCCTACTACAAAAAGATGCCAAGAATTGATGTCGAGGATTACCCTATCTATGGTCTATTCTTTTAGGTATTAAAAAAAGGTAAACAAACAAAGTCAACCCGACAAAGTCAAAAATCACGTAAGTTATGTGTTGTCCATTAAAGGCGACACTTTCTATTTTAGTCGCATTACAAGGTGTGTGTAATGGGACTAAAATATAAAGTGTCGTATTGAATGTAGCAACACATACCTTACGTGATTCTTAACTTTGTCGGGTTTTTTTATCTTTTTAACCGACTTCAAAAAAGGAGGTATTCAATTCGGCTGTATTTTTTTTTTTTTTTTTTTTTTTT
>BHDV01065363.1:196436-206517 GCA_005406045.1 Adoxophyes honmai
TCTAAATCAGATAGAGCTATTCCTTCTGAAGCCTTGAATCTGCTGAGAGCTACGTATACCTACTTGATCTTTAGTAAATATGTATATAAACAGAAGTTTCCTTTCAGGATATAGCTAATTTGAAGTCGGTTTTTTTTTGTTTAAAATTATTTAAGTACCTAAAAGAATAGACCATAGATAGATAGGTAGAGCTTCAACGTAAGACAAGTTCTGTCCTGTTCCGAGAACGAAGCGAGAGTTTCACATCTCAATGTCTCGGTCACGTACCTTTTTAGCATTCAAAGTGCGTACGAGCGTCGTTTTTTGTTCCGATGGTTTTTGAATTATCGAGATAGCTACGTAAAGCATTAAAATATATTCCTTTTCACGGGGTAGGCATAGTACACGGAATCTTACATAGACCCACCGTCCTAAATTTAGAACAAAATGTCAGAGTTAATTTCAACTTTAATGATTGACATTAATTTGGTTATATTTTTGTACAGTCAAAATATAACCTCAACCTCTGGAAAATAGGCCATTACTAATAGTAATAACCATTACTTATCACAATTTCAAGATTTATTTCTAGACAAAAGTGTTGCATGATACTATAACTTATTTTCTTTCAAATAATCACGCTTTATGTTCCTAAATAGAGTTAACAGGGAACATAAACCATTACATAGACTAAACCATGAATATTTCACGCTCTGTATCCGTTTTCAGCGGTTTTTTTTTGGTTTTAAATTAAATAAAATTGGTATAAGAGTAACAGGATCTTCTGTGTGCTGTCCGGCTAGAATAAAACCTCTCTATTTCTTCCGTTAAAGCCATAAGAGCCGAATAAGGAAAACAAGCTCAAGTATATTTTAGGCGACAAGCCAGCAACCAATCACTATTATACCAAAGATTTACAGATGATCAAACGAAATAAAAAATGCTGAAAGAGGGAACAAAGCGCGAAATACTCACAGTTTCTTCTATGTACCATTCACGCGCACTGCATAACCCATTAGCGAACAGCGTGATGTACGATCAAACAAACAAACAGGTGAAGTTAAAAAAAGCACAAGTAAAGAATTTCGGTCGCAAAAATCACTCACGCGCATCCCCCCCTCCAAATGCCGTATCTTGTTTCGTGTCTCAACACCTCGCTGTGTGTCAACGTCAGCCGTCCCACCATTAGCACTAAATCCCGATCGCCGGGTCGATAAACGATATAAAACGATAAAAATATATCGCTTCATTCATTCGCTGCGCAAGCGACGGTTTGGGCGCTGGCTAATGCTGTTGTAACTTGGTTTGGGAGATTAAATAAGACTTCGAAGACTTGGTTGCTTGAAGGTGAAAATACGGAAGACTCATTTCTTAAATCGAGTTAATTCTGCATGCTATCTAACTATCCTTATTATCTATCTCATATAGCTGCATGTTCAAGGCTGATGAGTTGATATTGAAATGTTTCATAATTAGTCTAATTTAACAACGTTTAATAGTAAGCAAACTACAATTTACCTTTTGTTTAAATTTACTTTAGTAAACAAACAAGCGAGTAGGTACTTTAATTTTTTTTTTGGGTATACTTTTATTTTCATTATTTTTACAGTGTAAATTTGTGTCCATTTTAACCTTTTTTCTAAATAACAAAGTGATTTTTTGAAATTAGGTTTTAATTTTTTTTGTACATCGAAAAACTAATGTGAGCTTTATTTTATGTTATTTAATGATTACCCAACAACTTTATTTCTTTACTAAGAAAAAGGCTCTAAATTTAAATTATGTTGCTAATAAAATCATCCAAATGTTTAACAAAAAAATGGAATTACTATCCCAAGTTGCAGCCCTTTTAGTAGCAGCTTCTTAATTCACGGTTTGACACAAATTTAAGATGCGCGCGCCGCCCGCGCAGCGTCGACTATTCAACAATCAAACAAAATTACAAATACTAATCGAAATCATGATTTAAACAAAATCATTATCATTAAGTTTAACGATCTACCTGCACTTAAATTTGCTTTGACGATAAATTAAAAAAATATTTTATACTGTCATTATCATTATGTTAATTCTCATTAGAAAAACGGCCAAGTGCGAGATGGAGTCGTGTTTGAAGTTGTACTTGTGGAACTCGTCGAAAAAACGATTCTTATACGACCATTTTAATTTGTTTAATCCTTAGTATTTTTGTTGTATCTGCAATACATCATTTGTGTGCAAAGCACGTAAATCAATATAAATATAATAAGAATCATGTTTATTTTACGCTTCATAGCGAATTTAAAACGTAATTTTATGTTTCAAATTAGACGAAAGAAGTATAATAGTGACAGGTTGCGAAAGCTCATCTAGAATCATTAGTCGCCTCCTACGACATCCACGGAAGAAATGGAGAGGTGTTATTTTATCTCGACACCACATAGGAGTTTTGTGTTATTATTTTGATTAAAATGTAAAACGTAATGTACAGTCACGAACAGGGATTGTTGAGCCACTTGCCACCGTCCGTAATTTAGACGTGACCAATGTCCAATGTCGACCAATGTGTATCAATGACCGATGTGATCGACTAGATGTCAGCTATTGGATTAGTACTACACGACCAAGTTACAAACATAGGTAAGTGGCTCAACAATCCCTGTTCGCGATGGTACACTGTCTGTTTATCTATTTGCATTTGTAAGGAAAACGCAACGCCCACGCTACGAAACCAAGAATAGTGCTAATATTTATATTGTTATACTGGAACTGCCTTTTTTAAGAGCTTGTTTGAAAAAATATTGATTATTTATCTATTACGAATGTCATATACATTCACTGTGTTTTTTTTTTCTTTACTTTTCATTGACTGCTCTGCTGCTGGGCAAAAACCTGCCCTTTTTTGCCACACGTCTCTGTTTTTAACTAAATCTCGCCGGTCAGATCTGAAACGCTCCAAATCATTCCGCCATCTCCTCTTAGGCCTACCTCTGCTCCGGTGCATCCCATGGGACCCAATCAGAAACCATTTTAGTCCAGCGGTCCGGATGCATGCGGCAGACGTGCCGATGCCGATCTTCTGGGGAAAGAACAAGCCTGCCCTCTGGTCCCTTGAGGTAACCAAGAAGTTACTTGCGATAGTCCTGTATAATTATGGGCCCCTGGTCCCCAAGATCTCAAACGCAATGATTATTATGATTAATATGAGTTTGAAAAGATTGTTTTCTACTTGGTTTATTTTACTCAACTAGTACAGACGACATTATCACGTCACCAGTCCGTCAAAAACGTCAAATACTAAGGTAAAAGTACCAATGCTCGACGCCTCAACGCCCAATAGATGGCATTCATCTGTCACCTGTCTTACTATGACATAAGGTTGCAAGTGCCAAGTATTGGGTCAGTGTCCAGCACAGGGATGTTTACCTTACCTAAATGCCATGAATTACCGATAGATGTTCATATCTCCCTTCTTTATGAGCTGCTCATTGGAAATTTAGAGGTTTTTAAGGCGACGCCAAAGTCCTTGTTGTTAGCAATCCTATCCTAGAACTAGGTCCTAGCCTTTTCCAGTTCCTCACAACCTTTGTTCCTAGGTCGTGTGTGGCCGAAGCCAACGTTGGTTGTCCTGTGGCCCTTTGATTATGACGTCTAACTGATTGCTAGCACTTAGTGACCATTGATAGTCAAATAGACATGACTATTGAGTTAAAATGTACCTAATGTTAATGTTAGTGTACCTACTTCACCATTGGTTATTGTAGCTTCTCTTTTTTTCGATCTAAATAATTCAGTTTTCTCTCTGTCTCTCAAAGGTTGACTGTAAAAGATTCCTTAAGGGATAAGTCCGTTTTTTTACTTCGCCATTTTATTTTTATATTAGTTTTATTTGTATTTCGCGTTCTTTCCAATACTTATATCTTGTACAATAAAGTGTTTACTTACTTACTCAATATGTACTATTTTTAATCCGTTAGTTAGATTATGCAAAATAAGGGAGACGTATTTTTGGGTTTGTTAAATTACTAACAATTGACCGTGGTATAAACACCAGTAGGGACTTGTGACGTCACTCCTAGGTAAAAATGCACTCGAACGTGACGTCACTCTAAACTTTAAAACGAAGGAAAAAATACGCGTAAAATGTTTGTTAATTAATCTAACTGTTGCCATTGAGAGTGTTTGTTAGTGTTTTGTACATAAATACAGGAATACATTGCTTTATTCCAAGAAGAGTAATTATGTATTTTTAATTACCAATTTCATCACATAATCAGAGCCAAGACAAGCAATTGGCATGTCGTCGAAGCCGTTTCCCAGAACCCAAAACGACTTGTAACCTAATGAACCATAAAGCTACAGAGCAATAAACAAAAAACTTAACAACCAAATACATCGTATAATCTATTAACACCCAAAAACGGTGGCTTCGGACCCCAACGACCCGTATAGATTTTAAATTTATTTCCATTTAACTAAAACTACAAGAAAACTTGACAACATCTACTCCCAAAGAAACCAACGACATAGAACTTTGTGCTGATAAAAATAGGGCTGATCGTTTTTTTAACGAAGATAAAGTTAACATTGTTGATGCAGCTAAAGTCAACCAAGCTAGAAATGAACTAATAAAAGAAGTTCCAATTGAATTTGAATCTTATGCTCCTATTTTTAAAGAGACTGACGAAGTTTTAGAAGGTGTGGTAAAAAATGGTGTATACGTAAGAAGCGGTCAGGTATTTCATGCTCGCGGAGGGTCTAAAATAAAGTAAGCAATAAATAAAGTATCCACGCGTTTGACAAATGAGCAACACTGCCTTTATGGAGGCGGCGTGTATGAACGTGGATGGGTGTATTCGGAACGCTGGAGATTGTTTTCGTATCGCCAACACAAATTTTCAAACATGAGAGACACTTTAAGAACACTTAACAAAAGTCATTAAAACGTATTAAAAAAAAACAATTTTAAAGATGTGAAGTTGCTTGTAATGTAAAAAGGGACAAATCTAATGATGACAAATGAATAAAAACGTTTCCAAAATTATAATTAATTAAATATGTGACGCCAATGATACATACATACATACATATTCTCACGCCTGTATTCCCAAGAGGGGTAGGCAGAGCACATGAATTCAAAAATCCAGCGCCACGTTTAGCAATTTCAGGGTAACTAGATGGTTAAACGTGATATTGCAGTGACAGGTTGCTAGCCCATCGCCCACAATACACTAACCCTTTCCCAGAGTCGACTCTTACGACACCTACGGGAAGAAATGGGGAGGTGCTATTCTAACCCGGCACCATACGGGGAACGCCAATGATCAAACATTAAAATTCCAAATGCAACTAATAAGGCACATAATAATGCATTACAATTATGGTAACACGGTAAAAGGTAACAGCGATACAAGAAGGATTTCAAAGCCAGAAAACATAATAGTGCCACCAGCCGACCGAAACATATCAGATTCACTTTAGAACTCGGTAAAACACACACAGAATTCATATTAGTCGATTAATAAATTCTCAGAAGTAGGAATAAGACATAAATTTTAATAATATATACCATAAATGTATTATCGGCTTGTATCATCTTAAGTGGAGTTGGTCGTGGTCGGAGCATTGTTTTATAGTGAACTCTGAGATCGTCGAGTCCGATGTTGAGATGAAGATTTGAAATTATTGTGTTTTTGTACCTCAATTTGTTCTTTCCCGGTAATTCTTCACTCAGAATAATATCTGTTACCGTTATTATATTAGTTACCTTTTTTGAGACGTTCAAAAGTTTTCACAGTAACATCTTTATTTGCATTATGTTTATTATACTTACAGTAAAACAAAAAGGAATACACCAACTATGTATATCAAGACTAACTTAACATGTTTCGGGCCAATTCGTGATTCATCGTCGAGAGCAACGCACCACGGTGGTTTTTTGTTTATTTAGCTACCGCTCTTTTTTTGAGTAAGAAATATTTATTTTTTAATAAAGATTGAATTTGTGCACTGTTTTGATTACTACTTACAAATCCAAAAATTTTATAAACTATCTTCAAATCTGTGTGGTTTACCATTTCTCTTCCTTGTTTTATGTTTAGATACTTTTCAAATCGACTCAGCTCATTCCAAATTCAGATCACGAAATCGCCATACTCTCTACTACTAGAAACAACAATAATTACTTTTACAACACAAATTGTTAAAACACCATCTCTATTAACATCCAGATTTCTCATAATCAAAATAACAACAGAGACCGCACACATTTCGATTACCTACTAAAACTACCTAATTAGGGACGAATAGAGTGGAAAATGTCTAAGAAAATTACACCAGGTCTGAATCACGGTAATTGCAGTGCCACTGGTCTTACGGACAATCTTATGGCGACGTCGTTGTCACTTTCTCTCTCATCTACTTCACTATCGACGTCTCTTTCTGGATTATAGTTTTATAAATTTTAATTTTAACCTCAAATCCCATAAGTCTCCGCTTTCTTACTATCCATTCCGAACCTTACCTTACTAAGATTGGGTTCGTAATCGTATGTCAGTTTTCTTTGTTATTGGTACTGGTTCCGAGATGATTTGTAATGGTGATTCCACATTGATTGAAATGAGAAATTGCAAACGTGTTTAGGTTTATTTTATGGTCGTGTTTTGTATGATTATATCCACGGTTGACTTGAAAGTAGAATTAATATCTGCTATAAAATTTGTCATAAAGTTTTATTATTTAAATGTAATGGTTAATATCTAGCATCTGTTAGATTGTGATTAAGATCGGGTAAGCTTTATTATATTTGATTTTTAAAATATATTTTTTTTTAGTAGGTACCTATCGTGAATTATTTCTTTAAAATTATCTTTTTGTCTGCGTTTTCTTATTACATTTTTTTTTCAATTTAACACTTTGTACGTCAGGACTTGCTTAAAACTTTAATTTTTATCTATCTCTCAGCCAGTCTGTCACACAGTCTGTAATAGACAATTTACTCAGTAGCCTTGCTTTTTTTTTCTTCAAACTCCTTTTTTGGATTCGCTTCACCCAATTTCTGACCTTTTTTAAAATTACAGTCATAATATTTCCATCCACCATAAACATACCCTAACAGCGCCATGCTGATTCCTTCGCTCCATCAAAGAAGCCGATTCGATTCTCGATATAGAGAAGCCACAGAACCCTTGCGTTCTCTACCAACCTTATTTTCTTCTCCACAAAGGTGATGTTTCTTTGATTTGAGGTCGGGATTTTATGGTTTTACTGTAATTATGCGCCTGAGTCGATTTCTTTTGTTTGGCTTAGTGCTACTGTTTGCTTACCACTGGTCATCTTAGGCATTAAATTAATCATTTCGAAATGATCTAGTCGAATTGCTTTTGCTAATTTGCGAATTTTCAGATGGGCGTCTTTTTTTATATTGACCTTTATGAACAATGTATTCTACTACTGTGTTCATCACCTGCGACCCCTTCTGCGTATATTTCGGGAACTACCTACCTACGGGTATTTTGTTAATTCAGTTTTCTGCATACCACATTTCATCAAAATTGGTCCGGTCGTTTGGCACATGAAGATGTAACGAACTTACACACCAACACACTGTTTTTTTTTGTTGTAAATTTGGAATCAAGTTTAGTGTCATTTAAAACTAACTTGGCTTGTCCCAGTATTGTTTTCGAACAGTCATGAAGTAAAAAACAAAAGGCAATGACATTACAAAATTACGAACTCCATTCGATTCGAAATATCATCTCGCTATTCGCAATCAATTCATCGTCGGATCGAAATTGATTAATTTTACAAAAAGCGGAGTGCGGTAGCGAGGTCGAGTGGCCATAATAGATGGCGCTAGTCGGCTGGATCAAATTAAAGAGTGCGCACGCGGTGAGGCGGCGCCGCCGCCGCGGACCTATTCTGGTGCGTGGGATTCTGTAGCAGAAACGCAGTGGGTTTGATAATTTTGAAGACGTTATTGCGTTTAGTTCTAGTTTGTCTTTTTTTAGTTTAATAAGAAAGATTATGTAATTTTTCTACACTAATATTATAAAGAGGAAAACTTTGTTTGTTTGTTTGGTTGTAATGAATAGGCTCAGGAACTACTGGACCGTTTTTAAAAATTCTTGCAGCATTCGAAAGCCACATTGTCCACGAGTAACATAGGCTAAATTTTGTTTTGAAAAAAAAAGGGGATTCCGTTAAATATTTGGGTTTAGATATCTACATCTACACTAATATTATGAAGAGGAAAACTTTGTTTGTTTGTAATGAATAGGCTCAGAAACCTACGACCCCAAAATCCGAAATTTACGCGAAAAGTCGCGGGGGGAAAGCTAGTTATTTATATACGAGAACACACAAAATGCAATCACGCCTATGTTACCAAATTGGTAGACAGAGCACACGAAGAGAGAGACAAAACCGTGATTATGACTTTTTCACGCTTCACACCCACTTGCGAAAGTTTAAGTTTAGAAACAGATGGAAGAGGTAGTACATAGTGATAGGTTGCTAACCTGTCGCCTTAAGTACATATACCTAAATTTCCTTAGTCGCCTCTTACGACATCCACGGAGGAAATGGATAAATGTTATCCGATCCCACCACCGCACAGGAAAAAAAATGCCTATCAGAAAATTTCTAATTTGACTTTTTTAGTTTATTAACCATGATGAGTTTTTTGTCTGTGTGGCTTCGCTAATAATTTTTTGTCATGCCAATTATTTAAAAAGCCTTTTTGAGTAAGTCCTAACACTGCTCTCTAAACGAAAAAACTTGATCAGAACCTCAGACACATGTATAAATGATATTAAAACACGTCCAGAATCAGGCGTCCCATTCGAAATCGAACTTTTATGACTCCGGAGGGATTATTACCAACAATTGCATACAATATTGATTTTATGTCATTTTTTGTGGCCGAATGAAATGGAAGCGATGATGGCTATCATTTACGCTTTTTTGAGCCGTAAAAAAGTTTAAATTCATAGTTTTACTCGTTTTTATGGTATTGGTAGTAAAATTACGGTACTACTTCATAGGCGATTTCATTACGGTTTATGAGATAGGGCCGGACAGACAAGCTGCTACCGACAAATCTACATCCTACAGGTTACTTTAGCCTTTTATTCAATGGCATATGCTTTCAAATGTTTTGTCTCCGCAACGCTTGTATTTTGTTTTTAAGTCCAGGGAAACGTGACCTTATTACTGAGACCTGAGAGTTCGCTGTCCGTTCGTCTATCAGTTACCAGGGTGTATCTCACAAACCGTGCTAGCTAGACTGTTAAAATTTTCACACATAATGTATTTCTAACACTGCTATAACAAGAAATACTAAAAATAATTAATTAATTTTATTATAATTAATTTTATGTTTGGTAGCCTTCTAGCATAATATTTTTTTAGGTTTTGAGGTGGTAGGTACAATACTGACAGGTTGCTAGCCTGTCGCCTAAAGTAATACCTTAACCTACGTCCTAAGTCGCCTTTTACGACATCCACGGAAGAAAAGGAGAAGTGTTATTCTGATCCCGGCACGACACAGAAATTGAGCTAAATTATGATCTTATAATGATTAATCCTCTGCCATAATCTACTTAACACTTTAACACTTAACTTCCGTATCGCCCCATCACATACAAGTACGTAATTACAAAAATACATTAAATTAACACTAACACTGATTTATGCGTACGCGCATAAATACCGCCGCTACTCGGAAACTGTAAGAAAACAGAGATTCATTACTGTCAAACCGTAAACAGTTAATTCTGATGAAATCGTCGCGATAATTTCGGTTATATTTGGGGTTCCGCTTTCTAACATGTACCTACATCACGCCTGTGTTCCCAAACGGGGTAGGTAGAGCTCACGAAACACTACATAGACAAATCCATGACTATGTCACGTTTTGTAGCAACTTCCAGCTTATTCCTTTAGGTTTTAAGTTCTGAGGTACAGTGTCAGGTTCCCCGCCTGTTGCCTAAAGTGTCTATAACGAGGTATACTTAACTATATCCCACAAAAACATTCTGTAAATAATTTTAAACAAAAAAAAACCGACTTCAAATTTGGGCTATACTGAAAGCATTTGTCTAATAATGAGGGTGACCTTCCA
>BHDV01065363.1:215748-256458 GCA_005406045.1 Adoxophyes honmai
AATGTTTTTAAATTTTTGTTTTTTGCCCGTCCTATAAAGTTGGGTTTATGGCTTTTACGACCTTTCTACCCAAAGGTAGCGAGATCACGCGCGCGCGGCGGACAACATAAATCATAATTAGCGTCGGGCCACTTCGGCGGTGTCCGGTGAAGTTCGGGGGACTTCGGCTGCCGATCGGAGCCGAGCGAACTATTCACTCGATTCGGATAATACGCCGTTTGTTATAAACTGACAATTTATGTCACTGTCGTAACTAAAATGCTGCTTTTTCAATCGTGATACTGAAATGATTATAGTGTGGCGTTGGGTTTAGAATTACAATCTCCCCATTTCTTTCATTTACGTCGTAAGAGGCGACTAAGGAAAAAGATTAAAGTATATTTTAGACGACAGGCCAGCAACCTATCACTATTTTACATCTTTCATTAGTAAACCTAAAATTACGCCAGAAGTGGCATCAAATCGTGAAATAGTCACGGTTTTCTATATCACGTCTCGTTCTTTCCCATATGGGAATATACCTATGCGTGATTGTATGATTTGAATTAATGAAAGAAAACTACAATAGTCATAGCTAGCCATAGCTAGTAGCTAGTAATAATCCAGCCATAGCTAGAGGGGCGAATGTAGATGAAATAATAGAAGTATGTCAAAATAAAATCCTATAGATAAAATTTTCACTTTTCAGAGTTAAAAAAAAATAAGGAATTTAAATTTTTGAACGGGTAGCAGCATTTTAATACTCTCCACAATAAACGATTATTTGTTACGAGTCAGAACATTCGCATCACACGTGGGTGGAAGTTATTCTGCGCACACGCCGATTTATTCGATTTCAATTCGAGTCGATAAAATAAAATCGATACTTTCCAATTTTTTTAAAGGACTGGGTTCATTTCAGATACGTCCTACTTTTGTTTTGATGATTTGTTTGTATATTCTGAAATTAGCTACAATCGAGAACGGCGCACTCCAACAGTTTTTAAAGTTCATACCTACATACATACATCACGCCTGTATTCCCAAATAGGGTAGGCAGAGCACACAAAGCGGTACATACACGAAACTATGACTATTACACGTTTGGTTGGCTGGTATAATAGTGACAAGTTGCTAGCCTGCCTAAAATATACCTTAACCTATTTCCTAAGCCACCTCTTAGGACATCCACGGAAGAAATGGACAGGTGTCATTTAAACCCGACACCTACATCACCTTGTAACAAAATGCCATTAGAATTGGTAAACCTCAAAATCATCCGATTTGCCTACTCACTCGCAAATCCGATTATTTTAAGTGAATCACATTATTTTGACACAAATGAGTAATTGAGAGCGTCCCTGGCCGGTGATGCATGGCCCAGGGCCGGAACCAGTATCGATAAATTAATATTATAAATTAATACTATATTTGCTCAGGCTAAACCGGAAAGAAGAGACGTATCGGTATTTAATAATTGGTGAGAATCCATTTATGGTTGTACTAGCTTTCCGCCCGCGGCTTCGCCCGCGTGGAACTCGGTTATATTGCGGTATAAAGCACAACTATAAAAAAACTTCTCGTTTCAAACGACACACAGCGCCATCGATCTATTATTATCTATCGATCGGCCATCGATCGATATCGATCTATCAAGCAAACTATATTTTTGTTTTCCCTCGGGAACATCAATTTTTCCGGGATAAAAAGTAGCCTATTATTTAATCCGGACTTCTATCTTTACGTCTGCAAAATTTCAAAGCAATCGGTTCAGTAGTTACGGCGTGAAAGCGGAACAAACAAACAAACAAACAAACTCACTTTTTGACTTATAATATTAGTAAGGATTATTTTATTTATTACTGTGACGACGGAAGTGTAGGCAGAGCGGGAATTAATGTCATGAATATAATGAACGCCATAATATTTAGTTAGAAATACAATTTTTTAAGAAACTTGTAACCTAACTGTGTGGTGTCAGGATGAAACAGCACCTCTTCATTTCTTCCGTGGATGTTGCAAGAGGCGACTAAGGAAATAGGTTAAGGTATGCTTTAGGCGATAGGCTAGCAACTATTATACATTTTACCATCTGTTTTAAACCTAAAATTATGCTAGAAGTGGCTGAGGCGTGAAATTATTAAATACTCATGGTTTTGTCTATTATGTTTTGTGTGCTCTGCCTACCCCATTTGGGAACACAGGCGTGATTGTATGTATGTATTTATGCAAATAGACTCCTAAGAGCACTTTTACACGTCATCTTCGAGTCTACCAGTGCTTCGGAAAGACCATCATTGCCAAGAAGAATGCGCCGCAAAAAACTTATGGTACGGAAACCGTGCGAGAACCCGACTTGCACTTGGCCGGTTTTTTATAAGTACTCACCTCGATGCATCGTTTACTCAGTCCGAGCTACTAAATCAGACGCTGTATTCTATAAATATTATTTAGCGATAATAAATAAAGTCGGCTCGTGTAAATCAATTGATGGATGATCTGTCTTAATAATTGCCAGTCGCTTCCAAATGCCAAAGCGACGGGGATTAGTCATTGGTTATTTTGCGTTCGATAAAATAGTTGTGGTTATATCATAGCGCAGTATCTCTGGGCCCGGTACCGGGTCTTCAAAAAAAGTATCGAATCGCAGTAAACCCGTTTTTTTTACACGTAGTGGCTCTAGAGCAACGTTTCAGGGGTTTTACGGATGACGACCCGGTATCAGGTCGTCAAAATAACATACCAGGTCTTAACATACCCCTTATTTTAATACCGTAAGTAATTTATAATATTATTTCATTTCGTAAATATTTTCACGTTGAACCATCTGGTTACCCTGAAATTGCTAAACGTGGCACTGGATTTTTAAATTCATGTGCTCTGCCGACCCCTCTTGGGAATACAGGCGTGAGAATATATGTATGTATGTAAATATTTTGTGAATGTTGATAGGTACTATCATATTTTACCATGTTTATCGTAGCTTTTCTTTTTGTCGGTCTCAATAATTAAGTTTCCTCTCTATAGTTGCATAAGAACTCTTAAGGGAAAGGTTCGCTTTTGTACTTAACCGCCTTGTTTGTATTTTTTTGAACAACAAAGCATTTACTTCTTTACCTACTTTCGAATACAGTCATGTACATACATGGCGGACATCCTGTACTAATCATCCGGATTGTCTAATATTAGCTTGCAGCCGAAAGCAAAAGGCTAATCCTCAAGCTCCTATTCACACCAAAGGAATTCAATACACATGACCCCTTAAAAATACGAGGTCACGAAATCCCAAAAAAAAATTGACACAACCTTCATCAGTAAACCTTCATTGATCGTCGAAGTCACTACCAACGTAACAATACCAAATTTATCAATGGGAAGGAAGCTATATACCAAATCCGTATTCAAACAAATCACACTAAAATGAATTCTAAAGCTATAACACTAAGAAAAGGCGAGCTGTTTTTTTAATTTGAAATTCGAAGGAATTTGATTAATAGCTTATTCTACCGGTAGCATTATTTTTTTCTTTTTATTGGCTTGCAACTGGCCAGCTATTGTATTCGATTCATTTATCAAAGGCTTCGATTCTAAAATCGAAATTTTAATATCGATTGTTCGATTAGGTTGTTTTATTTGGTTGGCCGGTGCTTTGTTGTAACAGCTACCTGATAATGTTAAGAACTGAGTTTAGAGTTAACTCAAGTTCATTAAATTACGTACAGGCATACAATATGCTCATATTCCTAAAATGAGGTAAGCAGTTAACGCGACACGTTAGAGACAAACGTTTTGTAGCCACTTTTAGCCAATTTTTAGATGTAAAAGGGGTACAATAATGACAGCTTGCTAGCGAACCTGCGTCGAAGCGACTCGATGTTCTTTTGAAGTTCCCTGGACTGTGCCCGTATAGAAACTTCAGCCCAAACCCTCTTATACTTAGAGGAGGCCTGTGCCCAGCAGTGGAGCATATGGGTGTATAATATTTTATCTTTTTAGTCTAATCTCAAGCGTATTCAAGCCGGGGGAGAATTTTTGCTTAAAATTACGAAAACGCACACGCACACATCAAGCCTATATTCCCAAATGGGGTAGGCAGAGCACACAAAACGCTACATTGATATAATCCATGACTATTTCACGTCCCATAGTCACTTGTGGCATCATTTTAAGATTTAAGTTGAGAGGTACTATGTATACCTACAGTGACAGGTTCCCTAGGTAAACTATTTCATCATTTTTAACAACATATTACAGTATTCCCAAGAAATTAAGTCACATCGGCTGCTACCGTCTGCGCCGAGAAGCGCAGAACGATATCCGAGAGTAGCCGAACGAGTTATTTATCTATATTGAACTTTATTTACAAACGCTCTGGGCACGATTTTGCTTGCTATCCACACACTTTAGTTCGGCTACTCGACGCATTTGGTGCTGGGGTGTTAGATATCTGTCAAAGGTCATCTGTCTGAGAGTTCAATCAATAACCAATCACAACGCAAGTGTTCAGCGCGCGAAAAAAATCTCTTTTATCATTGGTAGATCGAAGTTTCCCGCGCCACAAAACTGACTTTTAACGCAGGTACATCGTGAAGCATTCTTTGTTTGGTAATACTGTACTATGCTTAAGCTAAGAGTCGACTCTGGGAAAGGGTTGGTGTATTGTGGGCGATGGGCTAGCAACCTGTCACCGCAATATCACGTTTAACCATCTGGTTACCCTGAATTTGCTAAGCGTGGCACTGGATTTTTTAATTCATGTGCTCTGCCTACCCCTCCTGGGAATACAGGCGTGAGAATATGTATGTATTACTGAGCTTAAAGTGGTTGCAAAGCCTGGATAACTCATGGTTTGACTATCCTTATTTCGTGGATACAGGAGTAACGTTTATGCAGCGACTGACACTTGAAGTTTTATTCAATCGATTTGAATTTAGAATCGATTCTCAATCGATTCTAAGCTTTCACACCGAGACCAATTACGCGGGCCAACAAGCGGTGACAAATATTGGTTGGCGGCGACCATCCGTCAGTGTTGTGCCTCTAGGAGATAAAAATGATTAGTCCCCAGATCAAGATAATCGGTATTGAGGCGATCGCTATAAATTGATCGAAGCACAGTTCGTTTGGATACAGGGTGCTCGAGTTTTTTTTTTGTTACACAGGCTTTGAATAAACGTTCTTTTTCAGGCATAGTTGAAACGAACTGATTTTCGTCTAAATTTTCAACTTGAATGCTACATTTCCAATGGACAAATGTTACTTTTGAACAGGTTAGTTTAAGTTACTAAAGTTTATAGTTTATTGTACTACAGTCAGCAAAAAAAAAGAACAAAAAGCGTATTTAAAACAGAATTGCTTACGCCTGTTTTCCCAAATGAGGTAGGCAGAGCACACAAAAGGTTATATCGACAAAACCACGACCATTTCGCGTTCCATGGCCGTTTTTAAGTGTTATGTCAACTGTGTGGTGTCGGGATAAAATAACACCTCTCCATTTTTTCCGTAGGTACATATCGTAAGAGGCGACTAATGCTAAGGGTCCACAGGTCCGCATCGCACGCATCGGACGCATCGGATTCAATCAGATGTATGGCGAAATGCGATGCGTACGATGCGTACGACACCGACAAGTGGACGCTTAGCTTAAGGAAAATTGGTTTAGCTATACTTTAGGCAACAGGCAAGCAACCTGTCACTATTGTTGTATTCGAAGAAGTAATATAGAGGGCAGCACTATACCCCAAGTTGTTATGTTTTTGAGTTGTGTTAGGTAGGTGGTGGTGCTTTGAGATAACCAATAAACGGATCGCTTGCAATTAATAATTTTGGTGTTTTATTACGTATTAATTAATTACGTTACTAAATATAACAACTATATACCTCTTCCAGCTGTTTTCAAATCCAAAATTATGCTAGAAACGGCTTGCAAAGCGTGTAGTCATAATCATGGTTCTGTCAATACACATTTGTATGCTCTCCTGTATGTATGTTATGTTATTTTGTGTCATCACCCTGTGCGTAAGCCACACGGGCGGAAGATCCTCGCACCGATACTGTCGCTTTGATAGATAATCTCGGCATCGAACAGATTCGACGCAGGCGCAGCTTCCTCCACTTAGCCCAAAACAATCTATTAGACGTCCATAGCATTATTTATTATGGCGTAACGGATCCAACTGTACAGTTGAAATAACGTTTTCCGTGTGGTGTCGAGTTTAGAATTACACCTCTCCATTTCTTCCGTGGATGTCGTTAGAGGTGACTAGGGAAAAAGTTTAAGGTATTTTGTAGGCAACAGGCTAGCAACGTGTCACTATACCTGCCAACGTAAAACCTAAAAATTTGCTAGAAGTGGCCTCGAAACGTGGAATAATCATGGTTTTGTCTATATAGCATTTCGTGTGCAGACATTTAGACAAACAAAATAGATAATAATAGAGACAGGTAGCTAGCCTGTCGTTTAAAACATATCTACCTTAACCTATTTTCCATTATTATTCGCCTTTGTACCTACTCTAAAAATTTATTTGTGACTTAGGTATCTGTAATTTATCTGTTTGTACAATTTTTTTTTTTTACTTACCTACTTACTTTTCTTTCGTGTCCTGTTTCGACATTCATGAAAGAAACGGAGAGGTGCTATTTCAAAGAATTCTTGTTTCTTAAAAGAACTGTAATACAAAGCACACTGAACAATATCAAAGCTAAACCTCAAAATTATGTCTCATAATGTTCTTTTCACATAATAAATTCAAATTATAACAAACACTTGGGTGGTGAGATCAAACACAGTCGGGGTAACCGACGTCAACCATTATCATCATAAACAAAAGACATGATAAAATATTATATTATAACAAAATTAACAAAATTGTAAGTGAATAATCTGGTAGGCCGTCTAATATGAAGAGAGTACCATTGGTTTCCACTACTGAAGAAATTTTAAGGTTGATGAAGTGAGTTTTGAGTGAGAAGATAGGATTCAAGGAGATTAAATTAAAATAATCTGTAATCTGCCGTGTGGTGTCGGGATAGAATAACACCTTTCCATTTCTTCCGTGGATATCATAAGAGACGACTAAGAAAGGCGGTTAAGGTATATTTTAGGCAGCAGGGAAGCTGTCACTATAATACCCGTGAACTTAAAACGTTAAAAGTATGCTATAAGTGGCCACAAAACGAGAAACAGTCATGGATTATTTTGTACATGTAGCGTTTTGTGTGTTCGTCAATCCCATTGGGAATACAGGCGTCATGTCTATGTGCATGTGAGACAAGACAGCTTTCAAAGATCATGAATATCAGCTTTCGATGTCACTCTGACAAATCACATAGCCTTTTAAGCTAAGCAAGATAAGATACTTTATTCCACACTTTCTATTACTGCCGTGTCACGACAAAACACTGTAATGGCGGTTACAGTGTTTTGTGGTAACATCAATAAATGAGCTTTTCGGGTCTATATCCATATAGACATGTTCAAACATTACTTAATTTGTACCAAAATCAACGAAAAACCCCAAAGCACTTTACACTGTAACTGTTCAAACAGAGGGTCTTGTTTCGACTAAACACTGTAACTATACTAGATACAGTGTTTTGCCAAAACAATCTGGGCATTTTTAGGCGACCGCTATGGCAGCTGTCCCGAGTTACAGTGTTTTGCCGTGACAATCCTACATCATTTTTGAAGTGAGTGTCATGGTTGCAAGGTTAATTTTCTTCTAATCATTACTTAGTTTATCACTAGAAATTATCTAAATAGCTGTATTTTATATTTATCTGTCTGAAACTTGTACTGTTAGAGTGTTGTTGTGCAGTGTTACACTGCAAAACACCCTAGGGTTACACACAGGGTTATATGAAAATTTTAGTAGTATGGGAAACATTTTTAAAATAGCTTTTTAATTGTGTTTTATGATTTGGATACAATAAGTACCACATTATCAACGATATGTCCAAATTTCAACATAATTGCATAAAAGTTAGCGGATTTATGGTCAAAAAACAAAATAAAAAGTTTTTTGCGTTTCCTGAAAAATCGTCATTTTAAAGTTACAGTGTTTTGTCAGGACACGGCAGATTACAGGATAGCAAAAGATAACTTTACCTACAAAATCATAAACATCTGTACCTGTGCTAGAACTGTAAGTAAACTATGAAATGGAATGTTCTTTCAAAATTTTAGTTAAATCAGTAGCAAAGTAACTCAATGGCGTTAGTACGCTTTCGTAATCCAACGTGAAATCCAATCGAGTTCCAGTGGTAACTCATCTGGACTCAATCCAATACCCGTGAACAGTTTTCTCGAACACAGTTCTATTTATAATTATTAAATTGAGTCTTAAATGCTAATGAAGAGTACAGGCGACCACAAATGAATTAACACGAAGGGGCATTGCGAGCTCAAAATTATGTGTTTCAAGTAAGTTAGGAATTTTAATGACAAATGTATATGTCACCGGAAAATAACACATTCCGTAAGTTTATAAATTTCCTAAAAAAATTCAGGAAATTTATAAACTTCCGTAAGATTCCAAACGACAGACAAATTGTATTATTTTACGGCCGCATTTTCGTAAAATAATCAATTTACGTTAGGTTAGGTTAGGTTAGATTATGTTAGTTTAGATCAGATTAGGTTTAGTTATATTAGATTAGGTTAGGTTAGGTTAGATTATATTAAATTTTGCAAAAATGTGAGCGTAGAAACATTTTTTGTCTCCCGTTTGGAATCTTACGAAAGTTTATAAACTTCCTAGGAAATTTATAAACTTACGGAATGTGTTATTTTCCGGTGACATATATATACATACAGTCACGCCTATGTTTGCAAATGGAGTAGGCAGAGCACTCGATGTTGCACTTTAGGTAGCTAATTATTTGTCTGAAAAAAGTTAGAGGAGGTATAACAGAGAAAGGTTGCTAGCCGGTAGCCTTATTTATACCTAGATCTCTCTGTAGATATTCTGTGGTAGAAACTTTTGTCTAATGAACTGCATTAAAACTTAAAAAAACGGGCCTTTGAAATAGCATTTTTGTTACAGGGTCGAAAATAGACCCTTTGTTTCTTTCGGAATCCACGTAAGAAATGGAAAGGTGTTATAAATAGGCTAGCAACCTGTCACTATATTATACTAACTCTCCCATTTGTTTTCTAACCTAAAATTATACTTGAAGTGGCTTTAAAGCGTGAAATAGTCATAATCATGGTTTTATCGATACCACGTTTCGTGTGCTCTTCCTACCCTATTTAAGAACATAGGCGTGATTGTATGTTATCCTAAATCCGACATCGTTTATTTTAAAATAGGAAAATTATTATGAAAATGAAATAGCCATAATTCTATTTGTTGTAGACGGCAGGATTTGTCATAATTAACGACTGTTTCCACTTAGCAATAAATAAACTAGTTTGTTTCTGCTAACGAGTTACTTGGAAAAACCTATGCCAATTAGAGAGACAAGGTTGTAACATGTTCAACAGATAAAGTAAAAAGTAGGAGTTTGACATAACAACGTTTCATTTGAAAGGCATCAGGTTCTTGTCTCAAGAAATCTGTATTCCCAAGTTGGGTAGGATAAATCCCAACGATATTGGATGAAATGGAACGGTACACTGCCAAGTACAAGGTCCGATTGACAGCACACCCAAACCCACTATCGACTGTGCTCCTGCAACCAAACCCGGTTAGAAGACTCAAGCGAGCTGAAGTGCTGCCTTGATAAGGAGACATGGAGCAGTGGCTCTATGTCGCCAAATCCCAACCACATTTAACACACCTGATTATAGTCTACACGACTGATCGCAGGTTTTCAAAGGAGAAAAAAAAAAGTTGAGTAGGTAGAGTACAGGTAATGTGACACTTAGAAATGCGCATGGCTTGTCTATGTAACGTTTCGTGTACTCTGGTTACACCATTTGAGAACACAGGCGAGATTGTATGTATGTATGTAAGTAATGACTAATGAGTTCAATAGGCTAGTTGACAAAAAAAAAAATTTTTCACGTGACATCACAAGTCCCCACTCCAGAAATTTGATTCAATTGATAAAAAAAAATATGTGTCATAATTTTTCCATAATCTAACGAACGGGCTAATTAGAATTTCATTTTTTTAACCCAAGACATAAGCATATTCTAGCTAAGATAGTAAAATTCGATCTTCATTTACAAACTGCGAAGGCGATCAATAAAACAAATGACAATATGACATGTTTCTAAAAGACACCGCCATAAAAACCCCAGCAACCAAATCCATATTCAAACGCGCAACTCAATAAAATATTCCGTTTCACAATAACTCCGATACAGTAACAAAAACAAATAGACTTGGCTTCGTAATGTATAGAAAACTCGTCTTTATACATCGGTCTTAGAGGACAAAATGCCGTGCAACCATTGGTGGGTATGAAAATCATAAAGAAATGCACGCTGCGCGAATCGTACCTATCTCATGTCTTAATTTGTACGGCGCAGGAGTTGAATATAAATAATTTAAAAACAATGAACGGCGTACAACCATATTGTAAGGATCGCGGTGTGTTAGGAATTGTTCAGAAGTGACCGGTGAGATAATCTGAAAATTTAATTTCGTTAAATTAATGTTTCTTTGGGTTGGCTGCTGGACTGTCACCGTTTTTTGGCGTAATAATGTTAGTCGGCAGTGAATTTGGCCAGAATTTAAGAGGTAGGGGTAAGCTCGCGCATCACTTTATTCTGGTAACAACGACGCGGAAATTTACCTCGACCACTTTAAATTTTGCCAAGATTATTGCTAACCGCTAAATTATGTTACGTGGATGGTATAAGAGGTAACTAAGGAAATAGCTTATATTTATGCCCCGTGTGGTGCCGGGTTAGAATAGCACCTCCCCCTTTCTTCCCGTGGGTGTCGTAAGAATCGACTCTGGCAAAGGGTTTGTGTATTGTGGGCGATGGGCTAGCAACCTGTCACTGCAATATCACGTTTGACCACCTGGTTACCCTGAAATTGCTAAACGTGGCACTGGATTTTTGAATTCATGTGCTCTGCCTACCCCTCTTGGGAATACAGGCGTGAGAATATGTATGTATGTATTATACCTAAAATGGAGAGGTGTTATTTTAAAAACGATACATCACAAATACTGATATTACTTGTAGGTATCTGATTTCCAGAATTAATTAAATACCTAATACAATGTATCTATCTACGTTCACCTGGTAAGTTCAATGTAATTATCTGCAATTTGATCCAAAGATAACGTAATTTTTCATCAATTCCAATTCTATAGCATTCATAGCTCAACCGCAGCGCAGCAACTCTTTGACACTAACAGTCGAATCTAGAATCGTAAAGCACAGCCCGTATCGGATCGCAAGACTTGCATGCTAATACTGCTTTCTCGCTTTGAAGTGAATAAGCAATATTTTTGTTTTTTTTAGCCCTTGGAATCTAGTAGACAGGCTGTAGCCACTCAAGTAAGTCGTCTGTTTTTGTGATTTTAGAGTTCTGTGTAAAATATACATAAATTGGCCACAGAAAGAGACTAGGGCCAGCGCCCACTTAGGCCGGCCAACACTTCGGTAAATTTTATCGGAAAATCGAACGCAGTTAATCTATAAAGAGGTAAATTTATGGATCAGCCACATGCAAACGGAGGTTTTCGGGTGAATTTCAACAAGTGTAGTTTTTTGCCAATTTTGGTGGCAATTTTAAAATTTTGGTGGCAATTTTTTCCCTTTATTTTTATATGATATCTTATTTCTCTTTTCTTCTTAATTCTTTGCTTAAAAGTACTGTCGAATAAAAAATATTAATACGCCTATTTTTACACCTTTCGTAGCTTTTCCCAATTTTGGTCGCTCGAAATAAGCACCAAAATTTGACCACCAAAATTAGAACGGGGATAAAAAAAATGTCTAAAAAAAACTGTTACATTTATAACAAATTCAGACTACTTCCGTTAAAAAGAACCCTAAATCACTCAAATTAGGATTAAAAGACACGTTGTAATCAAACACCTTTCTTTTTTTTCAAGAGTCACCAAAATTGGAAAATTTTTGACGCCCTTTGCACCAAAATTGGGTTCTTACGTGATTAACGGAAACGCAGTGACAAACACAGACCGCTTTCACCGTCAGTCGATGCAGAGTAACTGGCAGGTACGCGGGAAGATAAGCTAATACTTCCTGGGAAGTTTAGAAGCGAATTAGAACGAGTCGAACTTTGTCCACCAAAATTTGATCGCGCGCTCGGACGTTTGTTTAAAGTATGATTTTGGGCACAATAACCGAACTCACAACGGTGATATTTATTTATAATGTTCCTTAAATAATTAAGAATATGCCACGGTTAAAGTTATTTTGTGTTACACATGGGTTTCTTACCAAATTAATGATATTGTAGTAAAAATGGATTCCGGACAGCCCACCAAAATTGGAAATCAGAGCTTTAACATTTTTTTTCTTCCAGATCAAAAGGCATGTCAATGTTTTACATTGTGTAACAGATGGGGGGATATGTCAGCTATAGTATAAAAATTACAATAAGACGTAAATAACAGTTGACAGCGGCAATAACTACTCCGCCGTGCCAAAAATGTGCCTGGATTATTCACCCTTTCAGTTCGAATTTCCGAACGGAAAACTACCGTCTGTGTGTGGCTCATCCATAGATATGTATGGATTTAGTGCGTTCGGATATTCCGAATCGAGATTCCGAAACGGAATTCCGTATATATGTGGCCGGCCTTAGCGTCTTTCGAGCGTCGTCGTCTCGTGAACGCTTGCGCAGCGGCGACGCAACGTTAGTGGCGTCTTTTGAACGTCAACGCCTGCGCAGCATCGGCGCGTCGTCCACACAGACGCATTGGCGCCGCGCCGACGCTGTGCAGGCGTTAACGAGACACTGACGTTCGAAAAACGCCACTAACTGACAAACGTTGCGTCGGCGCTGCGCGGGCGTTCACGAGACGAACAACGCTTGGAAGACGCTAAGTAGATGGGGGCCCAATGACATAATGGGTGCATAGAATAAGCCCTTATGTAATAAATCGAACACGTCAAAGTGTTCGTCGTTGAGCTGTAAAATTCAATAGATACTATAACAAATTTTGGCTCTTCCACGACTTGAGTTAGGTACTTTAAGCAAATGAATTTACATTCATACATCAGGCTTGTATTCCCAAGTGGGGTAGGCAGAGCACAAACTTTACATAGTCTAAACTCTGATTATTCTCCGTTTCTTAGCCCTTTCCGTACCCAAAGGGTAAAAACGGGACCCTATTACTGAGACTTCGCTGTCTGTCTGTCCGTCCGTCTGTCTGTCACCAGGCTGTATCTCACGAACCGTAACAGCTAGAGAGTTGATTTTTTCACAGATGATGTATTTCTGTTGCCGCTATAACAACAAATACTAAAATTTAAATAATAATAATAATTAAGGGGGGCTCCCATAGAAAAAACGTGGTTTTTTTTGCTGTTTTGGGTCTATTTAAATAACTGAGACAGCTAAATACTTGAAATGCTCACAGAATATTTAATTAAATATTTTCTTCAAAATAAATACTAAAATCAAAATAATAATAATAATTAAGGGGGGCTCCCATAAAAAAACTTTTTTTTTTTGCTGTTTTGGGTCTATTTAAATAACTGTAACAGCTAAATACTTGAAATACTTACAGAATATTTAATTAAATATTTACTTTAAAAATAAACACTAAAATCAAAATAATAATAATAATTAAGGGGGGCTCCCATAGAAAAAATGTGTTTTTTTTTTGCTGTTTTGTGTCTATTTAAATAACTGTAACAGCTAAATACTTGAAATGCTCACAGAATATTTAATTGAATATCTACTTTAAAAAGAAATGATTAAATTAAAATAAAATTAGTATTTAAGGGGGGCTCCCATACAAAAATTCTGATTTTTTGCAGTTTTTGGTACGGAACCCTTCGTGCGCTTGTCTGACTCGCACTTGGCCGGTTTATTTATATTTGGGGTCGAAACATTGATGGAAGAGGTGTCATAGTAACAGATTGCTAGGCTGTCGCGTGAAGCATACCTTATTTCCTTAATCGCCTCTTAGGACATTCATGGTTGAAATGGCGAGGCGTTATTCTAAGCCAAGCACACGGCCAAGAAAGATGTTTTAATATTTTAATAAATAAAAAAGGAACCCCACATCGGTAACAACAATCCGATTGAACAGTCGCATAAACAATCACTTTATGTAACATAATCCTTACCCAGGAGCTTGTTTTTACCAGGTCCTTTAAAAACGTCGGAAATGCTACCCAACGCCAACTAAGATACGACCTTATTAAATTACAGCATAACATCGTATCTTAAGTTTTTAAAAGAATAAAGTCGTAAGTGTCTTTGGAAAGTCTGCACATACGACGTTTTACGCGGCGCGGTATTTAAGTAAGACATAAATATAGGAGTTACGAGCTTGGACGGACGGACAGACTCGTTGAGATATAGCTCGGTAACACTTACTTATATTTTTGTTTATTGGATTTAAATAAAATTGAAAAGTGTGAGGTCGGTGCAGGTGTTGTTTTACAAATGAGTTATGAGCACGGCTTCGATCTGTTTATTAATTTTAAATGCTGATTTCCTTAAGACAGTCTCATAGAGTTTTTTTATGCCTGATGCATGCATCATAGCCACTTTTAGCATAAAAACAAAGTAGGTAGAGCACACGAAACGAAACATTGTCAACAACATGACTATTTCATATTACGTAGCGATGTTCAGCATAATTGTAAGTTTTAACGCAGATAAAAGAAGTATAATATTGACAGGTTACTAGCCTGTCACATAAAACTGTTTACTTAGTCACTTTATACCACATCCACGGAAAATCGAAGAGGTGTTTCGTGCAAAATATATGGAAAAACAGAATTGCTATGAATCTCAAGCCGATGGTGCTAAAAGTGTCTACGACAATCTGCTACTACAAACAGAGGTCCTAATATTTTGTCCATCGATGATCAAACTATCGATAGTGTAGATTACTTGATATAAAGACAATAACAGAAAATATATGTTTTTTATTACAGTATAAAGCTCGGTTTATACAAGTAGTGCATCAATTGACCCATATAGTGTCGATTTTAGAATAACAACTCTCTCTTTCTGTCTTAGATGTCACACAAGGTAACTTAACTGATAGGAAAACAAATGTTTAAGGTGACGTCACACACGGCCGGATAGCCCAGCGGTTAGAGAACCTGACTGTGACGCTTAAGGTCCCGGGTTCGATCCCCGGTCAGGGCAGATGTTTGTATGATGAATACGAATGTTTGCTTTCGAGTCTTGGATGTTTATCTATATATAAGTATGTTTATCCGTTGTCTAGTACCCATAACACAGGCATTAAATTGCCTACTTTGGGACTAGATGATTGGTGTAAAAATTGTCCAGAGATATTTAATAAAATAATAATTAATAATAATTTAATTAATTAATAAAAATAATTTAATTTAATAATTTAATTAATAATTAATTAATTATGTAATTCAATGTCGTGTTTAAAGTTTCCACGTGGAAATTACAGATTATATCCTCTTATACCTTTTGAGGTATACTTATTTCTTCATTTCTATGATCAACTTTTGGTTTTTAAAGGCAATGTCCGACATAAGGCTAATCATAAACACAAGATTACGCGACCAGTCTTTATATCGTACAAGAAAACTGTAACTTTCACATGACACTTCTCGAAATGAAACCCAACACTTGTAAGTGACGAACAATACTAGTTAAAATTCATAGCATTGTCCAACAAATCAACGGTCACCTTTCATCTTTGCGATACCATCGTGAATGCAAGCACGCATATGAAATGCAGAATGGGAACTCAAAAAGGACGTAACTCCTCAAGATTGGCTTTAAGTTACGCCCTTTTACGTCCAAATGAAACTTCTTTTAACTCATATAGTACTCCATATGAGGTAAGTAACAATTGTGTTTTTCTAAATAAATTTAGCAGAACACACTTTGACTTTGAAAACAGATATATTACTTATTACTGATGCATTTTTGCATAGAATGTTTAGTATTAGTACTTTATTGTTTTTTTTATGTAGTACAAGTATACACCTTGACTACAATCACGCTTCTTGTATAGCAAAAATTATGATTCAATTTTGACTACGCAGGCCAAGTACATCCAGTAAGTAAATATTTTTGGGTATAGTTCCCACACGAGCCCGGTGCTTATTAGGTACTTCATACACAGCACTGAATTACTTCGTCGCTGTTACGTATAATGTTTTTGTTTCACCGTAGCTCGAGGTAAATATCAAGTTTGATTTGGCAAATGAATTCCGATAAATTTAAAGATACGATCGTGGGAGTCGATCCTATGGCCCTCTGCGTGATAAACACAAGTTAAACCGCTCAACTACCACTTTTGTGGTAGCTAATCATTTGTTTTTAATCATTACGACATTTTAAATAACATTATATTAACACTAGCTTTTGCCCGCGGCTTCGCACGCGTTAAATTCGGGCTAACAAAGAAGAGATTTCGGAATTATTAGTAGGAAGCGCCCGCCAGAATAGCCAGCAGATAGTAGATTTTTTCCTACTGTCTCGACACTTATCCTCCTAACGCCCAAAGGCCTTTTAAAAGGCCTTTGAGTGAGTAGTGGTACCGGCCCAAGCTTTAAGTCACTTTCAACTAATAGACGCCCGAAGGCCTTTTAAAAGGTCTTCATTTTAAATCTGTCATAGAATTTCAAATTTACCGCGTAATAATTTCAAATGTGTTCTGAACGAATATGTCAAGTTTGAAGTTGTCAACGAATGCAAACCTATAGCCAAGAATCTGTCAGTTTTGGCGTAACATCAAAAAAAATGGCCAGACGTCGAACAAGTGTTGAGTGAATCCATGTTTTTCGATGCTATCTTCGCAAATATTGTGGGTATTTTTATTGCAAATGATGCCTAAGATGTCTATCTATGTAAAATCATTCATATTTTTCACTTTTCTGCTTTATTTATTTTAATACGATGCTGGTTATTTGGAAGACCTATTAGAAGGTATACGGGCGGTTACATACTTTTGGATTTTAAAAGGTATACGGGTTTTTATCACAACTTTGTCCCTGTTTTCAGTAAGAAGGACTATAAATATGCATGCTTATTGAAATTAAATGGATAACTCATGTCAAATGGACCTTCTTCATATTAATGAGAAATATTGTGAGTGAAATATTGTGATTTGCTAATAAAGTTGATTTTTCTGTAGCATGTTTTTTTGTCATTTTTTGGTTATTTGTGTTTCGCATCAAATTTAACTCTCAGTAAAACATAAAATAAATAGGAACAATGCATAAAAATAATAATTACTAAGACCAAATAGTAATTGAACCAAACCTTTTAAAAGGCCTACGGGCCGGTAACCTGTTTTCATAGAAATTTTCAACATCGTTAATTATGGTGCCTAATTTCTTACTTGTTTTCCGTAGAAAAAATACTTGATTTGACTTATATGATTGAAAACATCGGTGTTCTCGTTAAGTGATAAAAATCATTACAAAAATGTAGCTTTCGAGGCAAATATCACAATTGCAAGTGGTAATGGAAGGTATGGAAAAAATATTTTAACTGTAAAAAACAAACAGGTTATTTTTTAAATGATTTATTGTTAACCTACGTTTTAATATCATAAAATTACAATAAATTCGTACTCTAAGTGGTCTTGTAAAACTAAAAATACAGGTTTTAAATCTATACTAATATTATAAAGCTGAAGAGTTTGTTTGTTTGTTTGTTTGTTTGTTTGTTTGTTTGTTTGAACGCGCTAATCTCAGGAACTACTGATTCGAATTAAAAAATTCTTTTTGTGTTGAATAGACCATTTATCGAGGAAGGCTTTAGGCTATATAACATCACACTGCGACTAATAGGGCCGAAGAAATAGTGGAAAATGTGAAAAAAAAAACGGGGAAAAGTAGTCACTATTCCACGCGAACGGAGTCGCGGGCACAGCTAGTAATTCATATTTTGAGAGACTGCGACCCGTAGGCCTATAAAAAGGTCTTTAGATTTTGGTGTTTTCGTAACCTCCTGACCTTCTACTCATGCCTCTAATGATGCCAAAAAAATCTCACGCTCATACGATAATCCTAAGCCATATTTTTGTGCGTCGAAAGTCCTGGGCCGATACCATGTAAACCTATAAAAAGAACTTTGGGCCGCAACCCCATCTGCGGAAAAAAAACTCTGGGCGTTAGGAGGTTATCGTCATATTTTGGAAAATTCAAACAAAATCTTTATAAATTGTAGCCTATGTGCTATTCTGATGCATTAGCTACATTACTGGAAAGTTTCATTAAAATCCTTTCAGTAGTTTTTGCGTGAAGGAGTAACAAACATCCATCCATCCATACATCCATCCATCCATCCATACATCCATCCATCCATACTCACAAACTTTCACGTTTATAATATTAGTAAGAAGTAAGATTCTGAAAACAGGTAAACACACGACAGCAACATATATTTATTCATTTTAAGTTTCAATCAGAATTATGATTATGACTTTAAACAAAACTTCCAACGAAATATTGGATTCTCACAAATCCCCCATATCTCTCATACGATCATTGCCATATCTTGTAAAATATTAAATAACCGAGCGGCACTTTTTATGTTCGAGCAATAAAATAAAGGAATGGGGTAGTTATTAATCTTGGGTGGTGTGGGTAGGTATTAAAAAGGCAACGACCGCTGAAATGGCGTAGGATGAAATTCCAGCTCATCGATTGGATTTGATGAATATTACCAAGCTTTTCTAAGCAAAGATAATAAAACGGGTTTTGAATTATTGTTCAATAGTTACTAGTGTGTCTGTGTGTATTTGGCATTTGTCTGCTCATATATTTATGAACTCGACTGTTCAATTACGAGCTAATTGCCGATTCGTTAAATACTAATTTCACCAATAGTTTTCAATGTAATAAAAATTGCAGTCAGATTACATAGGAGTCACACCTGTCTTTCCAAATGGGGTAGGCAAACCACACAAAATGTGACATAGGCTAAAGCTAAACCATAAAAGCGGCCAAGTATTTCACATTTTGCAGCCACTTCTAGTATAATTTTAGGTTTGAAAACAGATGAAAGAGATAGTAGAATAGTGACAGGTTGCTAGTCTGTCACCTTAGGCATACTTTAACCCAAGGCTGGCCAAACCCAGGCCCGCAGGCCACTAAGTGGCCCGCCAAAGCATTTGGATTGGCCCGCTCAGCATGTCCGGCCGGCAAGCTTACGGCGAGCGGTGGCAGCGCTTGCACCTCATTGCTCATCTTGAAAAATTGTAGTGGCCCGCCGTCGCCACGGTCTTAAAAATTTTGCTCGCCTAGAAAATCTATTGGCCAGCCTTGCTTTAACCTATTACTTTAATTACCTCCTACGAAATCCACGGAAGAAATGGAGAAGTATACCCAACACGGTCTTATTATTAAGAGAGATTACATATCTAAGAGTAAGAGTCATTATCTTGAATAAATTCATTAAACGATGCACAAACATGTTTACAAAGGGTTTCACAAAATTTACCCGCACAAAAGTTTAACTACTCTATACCCCATAAACCGTCGTTATAACAAAAACTTGTATCTACATCTCAAACCTAACGTATTACATTACAAAGGTCCGTCACGATCGCGTTATTCAAAGAATACTGCTACCTAATAATAAACAAAATGACCGCAACTTCTATGAAAAGATAAATTCAATTACAGACTCCCGTTTCCAAAAATCTCACATGGACACTTTTATCTGTCATCAAACTGCTTTATTTTACGTGTTTTTTGATATCTCACGCATCTACAAAGTTAGCTTTACCACGCATAACGTCTTAAGTGGCACTTACGACCTTTGACGTAAGAGTGCTTTTTTAAAATTGTTGTTATGTTGGCTGCGTTGTTTTTAAGGTTTTTCTTAAGATAGTCGGTCACGAACTGAATGGCCAGCAGTTGAATGTTTACAAGGTGATTTTATAACTCGACTAAAATTATGGCTGTCGGTGGTCAAAAGAGGAACTAATGACATTACATACTAAAATTACTTGTATATTTAACCAGCAGCGCCATTACAAACTGAAGCGTAAGCTTGTAATTATTTGAAAGAGTCGACACGCCTTTTTGATTTTGATAGCCGTTTAGAGTCGTTTGAGTTGTAGAAAAGTTACTTTGTTTTGAAATATTTTTACAATTATTTTACTTTACTTACCATACTTTACTTTTTGCCAAGTGGTGTCGTAAGTGGCGATTAAGGTTAGGTGTACTTTAGGTTGCGGGCTGGCAACTTGCCACTATTGCATCTCTTAACTTCAAATCTAAAAAATAATCATGGTTCATTTAAGTTAATTCCACACCAGTGCGCTTTCACGTTCACCTTGCGCCTTCCTCTGACGCATGCCCGTGCAACCACAGCGCATTCGCTGAAACTAGATCCGTCCTTAATGAAGACGCGCTGGCGGCATGCGCTGTTGTTGGTGGTTGCACAAGTACCTATGCGTCAGACGAAGACGCAAGGTGAACGCGAAATCGCACTGGTGTGAACTTAGCTGCGGGTACGAAGCCTTTCGTGCGCTCTACCAATCCCACTTGAGAATAAAGGCTTTTTGAAATTTTTACTATCTAGTGTTATTATAAATTTTGAAAAGTAGTTAAAGAAATTCAGAAAAAGTTGCCAACATAATCATGTCAATAATAATAAACACATGCAATTGACAACATCCTAGATTTAGTCTTCGTAGCATATCATGTACTCTGCCTATTCCATCGGAAAATACAGGCATGATGTATCAATGTATCATCTTCCTCTGATAAAATAGATGCCGTCTCCATTAAGAGGATAGGAGTCGCGCCACTTCTCCATACTCTAACTCCATACTCGATATTCTAACAAAAAAAAATAAAAAAAAATTAGAAAATCGATAAAAGCAAATCGTAGGGGCATAGCCACAACAGATAGATACAAATTTAATGAAAAAAAAATTTTTGCTCTAATGTCATTATTCACGGAGAAAACAGGGGACTACGTTTGTATGGAGAAGTGGCGCGACTCCTATCCTCTTAATTCAAACAAACAAAAAATTGGCATAACAATAACAGCCTGAATCTTCACTAAATAAAAAAAGCACTTTGATCGGCACATTCCCCGAAATGAACCAATTTTAATTGATACTGCATAATTAAATAGAATACGGCTCAGAAAAATAAGCAAATTACTCTCGCTAGCTAACAAAAAAGCGGGAATACAAAGTTAAAAGGACGATTATAAAATATCCTTACTCTCGATCAAAGGCGGAATTATGAAATATTTAAAAACAAACAAATAAAAAAAGCTTGCGCATACTTCTTTTTCAGTTGGATTCTCGCAACCCTTTTTTAGGGGAAAGACTAGCGGAAACAATACATTGAATTTTTTTGATGCCACTGCTTAAAGGGGGGGGGATGAAAATTACATTTTAAACTGTTTTTTTTTCATTTAGTGTAAGAAACATTTAAAAGTTAATTTATGGAAACACATACCTAGACCGTTTCAAATGGAGCTACTTAAAAGTGACAGAGCTGTTTAGTCATTACTTAGGCTCAATTCACACCAGAAGAGCGGCGAAGGGCGGCGAAGCGCAGCGACCCGCTCGGTAGAGAAGGCGCGAGGATTCCCGCGACTGCTCGAGAAGTCGCTGGAATGCGTGGGAAGTCGCTGGAATACGCGGGAAGTCGGTTAGGTTCCAAGATCTCTGGGCGGGATATTGCCGGCGGCCGCTCGCGACTGCTCGAGCATCCTCGGGCATTCCCGCCACTTCTCGCGCAGTTGCACGGTTTCGTTTGTGGAATCCGCTGGAATTCCCGCGGATCCGCGGGCATCCGCGCGCCTCGTTGGAGTTTTTCATGCGATAATAAGTCTTATTGTAATGAAAATAAATTTAAAATTCTCATGACGTTCGCTTCGCCGCCCTTCGCCGCTCTTCTGGTGTGAATTGAGCCTTAAACTAAACAAAGCGAAAGTCGGTCTCCCTCAGTGTTGCCAATATAGTGACTTTGTCGCTAAAAGCGACGACTTTTGCTCAAGTCTTAAAAACTAAAAAAAAACCCTAAAATTATTTAATTAAAGTTAGATATTGTACGTTAGTACACCGATAGATTTTTTATGATTTTCTTTTATTCATAAAAAAACTTAACGATTTTTTGAACTAGGTACAGATGTTACGCGTTTTTCATCATTCTACGGACGCAGGACAAATCGAGATCAAAAATCAAATAGCCTAATACATACCTAAACCTATATTTCCTTAGTCGCCTCTCACGACATCCACTGAATAGACGGAGAGGTGTTATTCTAAGAATAAAAAAATATGTACCTATATAAAAATTAAAAGACCTTAAAATAGAGATGAAACTGACCCCTTGCCCACGGTACTCTAAAAACGAACCGGCGGAACCCCCGGCAGCCCGCCGTCGTGTGTTAATTGTTTGTTCTTCATTATTTCGCCTTCAATTGCCCCTTTGTCTCCATTCTTTCGTTTCGCATTATTTTGAGTCCACAAACCGATTCCGTTGCTATGAATGCCGAGTTTTCCCGGCGAAGCTTAAAAATTAAAAGAAAATCTACTGGAAATAAGTATTTTTAAACGCTATAGGGTTCTGCGAAGTTAAAGCAACTAAAGATGGTCGCGGAGCACTGCGAATTTCGAGCGTTGACCCGCTGCTACCTATCTCTGTCGCACGCGTGCAGTAATATTGCCCTCTCACTCGCACTTGAATACGTGCGTCGCTCTTTATAGCCTCCGTGGCTCCTAGATTCCTCTTCCTAGATCCTGGCTCCTAGATCCTAGGCTATATGGAAGGTCCGAAACATACATACATAATTACATCAGGCCTGTGTTATTTGCCCAAATGGGGTAGGCAGAACACACAAAACGCTGCATAGACCAAACTAAGGCTATTTCAACACTGTGGCATGTTTTTTTAAAGTTTTAAGTTACGTTAAGTTTTAGGTTTTAGTGACAAGTTGTTAGCCTGTCGCCTAAAATATACCTAAACCTATTTCCTTAGTCGCCTCTTACGGCATCCACGGAAAAAATGGAGAGGTGTTATTCTAAACCCGTCACACAGAAAAGCATTAAGTAAAAAAAATGAACCCTCTGCTTCGTTCTGCTTTACGAATCATCATTAACTTGCCCTTTTTCTCGATTTTTCAGTTCATTGTTGGTGGAAATTCGGTCCGGATACGAACCCCGAAAAGACTGAAAGAGTTGCAATTGAAGAAAACAAAGAATCGCGAATTGTTTGCGACGTTATGGAAAATTGTAGCCGAAACAACGAGACGTAGTGTTCTTACATACACTCATGTCTGAAGACTGACAAAACAAATGTATACGGGGAATGTGGATGGGTGCAGTGGGAGAGGAAGACCTAGACGGACGTTCCGTGACCAAATCGCGGACGTTTTAGAAACAGGTCAGGTCAAGAGTACCCGAAACCGACGAGCATGTATGAGGAGATTGATGAACGTGGATGAAGCAAAAGAGGTATGTCAGGATCGTAGCGAGTGGAACTAAGTAGTCTCTGCCTACCCCTGTGGGAAAGAGGCGTGACGATATGTATGTATGTATGTATGTCTGTATTCCCAAAAATATAGCACGCTGGACAAACTAAATGGTTAACATACTAAAAGGTTGCTAGCCTCTTGCGCCATCTACCGAAGAATAGAGGTGCTATTCCAAACCCGACACCTCACGGGAACGGAACGTTCTATCACAGAATAGGTAGTACTAATAGTAGTACGTAGTAGTAGTATAGAAGGTAGTACGTATAGAAGGTAGGTTATTTAACGTGACCATACGTCCCGCTTTCAGGCAGTCTGTCCCGGAGTCCCCCGCGAGCCCGAAATTGTCCCGCTTTCGCAAACGGACCAAACTATAATTTAAAATGTTTTTTTTTTCACTCGAAATGTGTGGTACGGCGCCCCTCGTAGGAAAGCAGATAGATCTGCCTACGTGGGAAGAGGTACAAAAAGTGCTGGATTTACTAATCACGTAAAGATTTATAAGCAATAGCGAAGAAACGAAAGTCTGACGAGTTTTCATTTAAGTATTTCAAAAGTTTTTTTTAAAAAGATAAAAAAAATAGGGTGGAATGCCGAGAATGTTTCTTCTGAAAATCGTTGGGTCGAATTATTCCAGCACTTTTGTACCAATAATCTTAATTTGCCAAACTTTTTTTACTACATTTCCTCAGATGTCTCGCTCTGACAAAAAAAGTAAATGGTCACGTTTTTTACGATTACAGAAGTTCCGCTGCTGGACATGTTTAGGCGTTAAATATTGTGGTCTCTTTCTACCGTTTTCTGCTTGGCGTAGACCCTTCGCGAGGTCTCGTTGGCGGAGTGTACAGTAGAGTTCATTAATATATGAGCAAAACTGAGGGTTCAAAAATATCTGTACACCTTTATGACATTGACAATAAGGTGCAAAAGTTTACATATTTGGCATTTGTCTCCTCATAGGTATATTAATGAACTTGACTGTACCAAACTTGCAGAGTGGACCACTGTGTTCTTAACATCCACTTGTCTCACTGCGATCGAATAAACTTAAATTTTAAATATGTAAAAGCAGTCATATCAGGTGTTGGATTGGCAAAAGTCACACTTTTGTTTGAAAACCAGCGTCGCCACCTGTCTCCCACCAAACATCTCCACTACATCAACAATAATAATAGATACATAAATTACGCACACTAATACACGTAGAATAAAGAGCTGCAATTGGTTCGCACACTGCATCGAAAGTGTGTACGCGAGAGAACTACCCTCATAAAATTCACTACAAACTCAAGTCCGGCACAAAGAGCATAGACCGCGATTGAGTTGAAGTTTCGTTATCCATTGCGCGTCAAATGTGTCTTCTCCCGAAATATTTGCGTACTTCAACAGCAATGTATATTTTTTGTGTCTCTTGGCGTAATTGTTGTTTCTACTTAGAATTTCATAATTAGAAATAGTTTTTTCGAAAAATTTACCATAAAACCTAGGTTTTATGCCTATCGGTGAATATAAATTACTCCTTGCTTGATACTTGACGTCTGACTCTTTAACCTACTCTTAACAATCGTATAATACGGTATTTTCAAAGGATTTTAGCGCAATTCCGCACTGCGATGCAAACAACATGCCACTAAACAAGTATGATCGCGTGGTTCTTAAAGTATGATTCTCTAATCATACCTGTGGTGCGCCTGCCCTGCGCATATTGCCAATCCAACCTTCTTTATCTAATCCGTGCATTTATTTATGTCGAAATATTATGTCTGTTTATACATCTACGCAAAACCATTGTAAAAGCCCACAGCACACGGCGTATTTTATACGCGCGGACGACGCGTTAGTTTAGTTTTTTAGCGTAGTTTAGTTTAGTTTACATTTAGGATTGAAGTTAGATTGATAAAAGAAGATGAAACAAAAAAATATGAGATGATCGTTGAAAATGCTTTTCCAACAATAACAACGACTTCTTACCATTACCGTTATCGATGCAAAAAACGTAATGACGACGGTGTTGATTGATTCAGTTCGGATTCAAATCGATTTTAATTTGTAAGAGGCCGTTGGTCGGGGTTGATGCTCAACTTTATTTTTGACTTGATTTTTCTATTTTCTGCATGCAGAGACAACAGAACGCCATTCGCTTTTATCCTGGCATATCCTCTCTTCGCTGGCATTAATCACTCTTGTCGTCCAAGATCATCAGTTTCTGGTACTTTTAATTTGGCTAGGTCTGGCTGATTTATGATTTTTTGACGGTGCTCGAACAACCTACCCTTGTAAATTTACTTACATGCTATCGTTTTATCCATTTTTTTAATTTTTCCAAAAGCAATGCAACGTTCCTTCGTCAATTATGGTTTTAATAATATATTAGACCACACACTCTTTCTCTCTCAGAATTTACTGTTTTATCTTGGTATGAAATCTCTAACCTTATCCACCTTTTACAACATCCACGCAAGAAATGGAGAGGTGTTGTATTAAACGACACGGATTTCTTTTTTCAAAATTGAGAATGGCGCTCTGTTGTCTCTGCCTACCTCGCAGGGAATGAGGCGTGACGATTATGTATGTATGAATGTATGAGAATGGCTCAGTTTTACAGTTTTTTTTATAAAATAAATGGCTCGGTTAAAAGTAGAGCAACCTTCCCTATTTTCTCGTAGCACCGCACGGCCACCTACTGTCCGTCTGATTGAAATCAATTCCGAACCCATCGATGCTTCATAATCATTGTCCAAGGTATCATTTCTTGCAACAAAACACTGATAAAATATCACTTCTCAATTTTACACTTTAAAGTTATTTTGACAAGGCTAAATTTCACCCGATAGCTTGCCTACAGGAAAATACAAAATTGTAATTGCGTTTGATGTGATTACACCCCAATTTTAGTTCACAGGAATTAAAGTTCAAATTCGAATGATAAGGTTTTTAAGAGCACGGTTTGTATTGGTCATTGTAGTTGCATTGATATAAGTTTTTACTAAATTTCTATAGTAAAAAGTTCGAGTGAAGTTTTTGTATCGAGTGGTTCCCATCGATGTGGAGGTTTTGTCAGATTTGGATTAACTTTTTGTTGAGTACGATGATCTCTATTCGATAGAAATTAAATGAGTTCGAGTAACTATTGAATTATTGTGATTTCGATGGTCGTTCACACGACGGCAGGTGATTGAATAAGTTGTTGATTGAAATCGTCCGCTGGTACCGTAATATGAAAATATTGCATACATCACACATACATCGTTCTTCTGCCTAAATGGCAGAGTACATGAAATGCTACATAGACATAAGTAATTCAAGTTTCGCAGTCACTTGTAGCATTTTAGTTTTTAGGTTTAGAGGTACAATAGTGACAGATTGATATCCTGTCGCCTAAAGTACAGCTTAACCCTATTTTTAGTCACCTCTTACGACGTCCGCAGGAAAAATGGAGAGGTGTTTATTCGATACCCGATGCCTCATGGGAGAATTGACAGTTTGAAGAAAATTCATGACTAAAGCCTAATTTTATGTTTGAACGGGCTAGTCGCTCGGGAAACGTACTAAACATTATTTGATCTTTCCTACTACAATTATTGGCAATATACCTTAAACTTTTGTCGTGGTCACAGAAGAGACGCAAAGTAACATTATTGTATGATCGAGTAAGATCTCGCGCAACTCAACTCGAGCTTTGCCGTCAAACTAAACTCGTACTTTAGTTTCAATACGGCAATTTGACCTTCATAATCTTAACCACATGTCTCAAATAACTTTACAGTGACCAGTTCATCCAAAATATCTCGGCTCTTTGTCTGCCAATGTCAGATTGACAGCAATAAGGACGCCCCAGACGCATAAACAGACAAACAAACATATAAAAGTCGAAATCAGGCCCAATTCAGTGTCATTCCGATCGGCGTCTGCCAAGATCAATTAACTCTTGTACTCACAAACACCAATTAAACTTAAGCAGAGGCTGAAATAAGATCTAAAGGAATTCAGTCCTTAACTCAGTGAGCCAAAGTTTAATATTTTTCGTGGAAACAGCAAAGATATGTTGGCTTTTAGTAATCGTAGGATGCAATTGAGAAAGATTTCGGATTACCCAAAATTGCACGCTAAGAAATACCGAGTGACAAATCTTTTTTTCCTTAGTTTTCGATATAAAAAACATGTAAAATATCTGGCGGTGCTGCGGCGAGATCAAAAGGCATTCGCGAGATTTGCCGTCTCGCTTTAACCTGTTCAGTTACTCAGGTGGGAGGGAGATGGGTGATCGGCGCAAAAAACGGCGTCTTTACCGACGCAAGCGCATCGTTTTGAGTATATCAAACACTTAAGTGTCATGTGTCCGCGATGCCCGCAAGAAAGGGCAAATATAATTTTGCCTGTTAATGATTTTCGTTGTTTTAGTTTTGTTTGCAGAAGGAACATATTGCGCGCGTCTTAAAAGGTCATTGTGAAAATCTAAGACCTTTGTCACATGGAACTACTTATCCAAAACTGACGGAACTGATTAGAAATACATTACAAATCAGCAGTGATCGGATCTAGGATGCAATTTCCCGGGGTTTTAGTCCATAATATTAAGATGGATATGACTTACAACCCCGCGACTTTTTTTGTTATTTTATTATCATTACAAAATTGTATCTAATATATTCTTATTTGTTTCACTTGTTTCAGAAAGTAGTTATGTTTATGTTTACAAAAGATATCTGTTGATAGGAGTTATGAAATGTGTAAAAAAGTACATACAACATGTCAAATAAATGACCTTTTAAAGCAAACATTTTTATTTTGTTTATTTAGTGTAATCCTCCAAAAACTTATTATTTGCAAAAGCCCACTATCCAAAACCCCGGGAATCCCGAGGCACATCCACGATAAGCATGGTGTTTGAGGTTGTTCACCCCAAATTGCATCCTAGATCCGATCACAGCAAATCAATTAGCAATTGTACCACGCAAACGACAGACGATGCTTCTCAAACGCGACAACACGAAAGTTTCAGTGTTGCCAATTTAGCCTCAATATCACTAAAAGTGACTACTTTTGCTCAAGTCTTAGAAACTAAAAAAAATGTTTGTCTCTATTTTATTATGTAATGAAAAGTCAATTTTTGTACGTTATTGCGTCGATACCTATATTTTGATTGGGTATGATCTAATCACTTATCAATACGTCGCTAGTCGCATAGACATGAGCAAAACTCGACACTTCTTGCGACAAAGTCGCGAAATTGACAACACAAACGCAGATACTTGAGTTACCAGTAGCATGGCAACTTGCTAACCGCGTCTCTCGTGATCAGTTCAATTGTATTGAAAATTATTCGGATAACTCACGTTTAATAAATCGAGTTTAGCTCGACATGTTTCAGGCTAATTCGTAGGCCTTCATCTAGGATTCAGTTCAATTGTACCTATTGACTTAGAACTTGAAAATATTTAAGACGTGGTTGCAAAACGTGAAATACTAAAGCTAAGTCCACACCAGTGCGCTTTCCCGTTCACCTTGCGTCTTCCTCTGACGCATGCCCGTGCAACCAAGCGCATGCGCTGAAACTAGATCCATCCTCAATGAAAACGCGCTGGCGGCATGCGCTGTTGTTGGTGGTTGCACGGGCATGCGGAAGACGCAAGGTGAACGTGAAAGCGCACTGGTGTGGATTTAGCTTAAGTCATTGTTTTGACTATTATGTGTCGTATACTCTGTACGTATGTATACAACAGTGACATTCTGCTGGCTGTCGCCTAAAACCTACTTAAACCTATTGGCCACTAACTTGCTTCTCATGAAGAAATTGAGAGTATAATGTAATTCTAAAGCCACCACATAAAAAATCAACTCTTAACTTACCTAAAATAAAGCAAATACATAGCAAATAGACAACCAAAGACTTACAAGTGTTCTGCAATGAAACGAACAAAGCATAAACGACAAAGTGAAGCGAAATCCTTAGCCCTTTGAACATAAAAAGGTTTTACAGGCAAACTTTTAATCAGGAACCATCTGGGGTACTTTGGGTTCTCACTGGTAACTCGACAGATTTTGGGTTAGGTCGATGCACGACACTTCTCACTTTTGTAAAGCTTGAGACACAAAGAATTTACGACACGTCAACAACTAATGTATCGATTGTTTGTCTAAATGGAGAATTACGCAACGATTAAACATTATCTGTCATTTTTCTGTGTAGTTAGCCAAATTGTCGATGGATTAAATATTGGGACCAATTGTCAATGTCGTAAAGTTTTTGACAATAGTTCAATGATTACGAGCCTGAAGAGTTATAAATAGCAGTCTTCCACTAAATAAACTGACATCTGACTTTTTTATGATATAGGGGGAAAACAAGCAAACCGATCACCTGATGGTAAGCAATTTTGCCGTTGCCCATAATTGAGGTGACGGCCTTTTCAACCGCCGAACTTAATCTTAATGTTTAAGCTCTACTAACATACACACAAGAAATACACATACATAGACAAAAAATTACTGTGAGATTAATTTGTCTATTATTGTCAAATTATTTATGTCGAAAGTAGCTCAACCTCAACACGTCACCACCATTTCAGTTGACGTCTAGCAGCCGTCATGGCGTCTACTCTTAACACAGACCACCCTCAAAGTCTTGGGCGAGATCCCAGCGACTTTCAAAGCGAGAAACAACCAGCAACCATTAGTAGCGACTTAGGGACATTGAGTTTAAAAATGGAAGCATAAATCACGATCTTCGGCCCTAATTAATTCCTTGCCTTCGTTAAGGGGTGAGTTATATGAAAAACTTTCTACCCGTTCTCCTTTTATCTTTCTACTCACCTGTGCTCGTTGTTTACGAGCGTTTGGTTCTTTGGAAAAGTTTTTTTTGTCGCCATTTGGTTTTTCGCGGAGGTATTTTTGTGGGGTTTGTGTTTGTAACTCTCTGTGTATCTGTCTGAGGGGCTGTAGCCGTAGGACGCGGTTTTTATTCGCTTTAAAGTTAGGTTTTTATTGTGTGGTAGTGAAAAAAAAGGGATTCTGTACAATGATCTGAACTAAATTAGTCATTATCGATAGTGAGTTCAGAAAGAAAAAAAATGCATTTTTCCTCACAATGTTACAATACATTTAGGTATAATCGCAATTTTTTTTTCAATGCATAAGTATACAACACGCCTGTATTTCCAAATAGTGAAGGCAGAGCATACAAAATGGTACTTAGAGGAAACATCTAACATAGGGTGATTTAGCCAGTTATCGGCCACTTAACTGAAATTTTGAGTTCAGATGCATTTTTTTTAATGATCTTTTCGAAAAAAAATATCTGCTGTAATTTATATAAACTAATAATATATTGCCGTTTTTTATTTTGTACCTTTTTTGGCCATCAAAAGCATGGTTTATATTTTATTAGTAAAAATATCAGAAAACTGCGATTTAGCCAGCTATCGGCCGCCTGTTCTAGATAACGGCCGCTTATTTAACTAGCTATCGGCCACTAGTTTGCGTTCCTAAAATGAGTCTTATTTCATAAACGATAAGATTCATTTTAAAAAGAACAAATCAATCGTAATCATTAATATATTCTTCTTGATTTATAACACTTGCCAAATTTTCTTTTAATTTAAGGCTTCATCTTCACCTACAATTTGAATTTCGATTTTTGAACTGTTTATTTATTTTTTATTGTTCTTTTTTATTTTTTCGGATATTTCACTGTGTGGCCGATAGCTAAAAATATTTGTACCTATTTTCGGCCATTCTTTTAAACTATTCCTTTTAAAATCTGTTTACGTAAAACGAACAAAAATGGTTATTTTACACTTGCATCCAAACGTAGACAAAATTTGATTTAAAGAATAGTTCGATAAGATAAATTTATTTAGCTTTTTTATTAACGGCCGAAAACTCAGCCAAATGTTGCAGTTTACCGGCCACTCTAATTTAGCTGGGCCGATAAGTGGTTAAATAAAATTTAGCTATCGGCCGTCAAATTCGAAACAATTTTAGCGATGTTTTTGTTAAGAAGCATGCGGCCGACATCTAAATACAATACCTACTGAGCTTGTATCAAAATAAGCATTTAACGGCACTTTTACATGATAGATTCTCATTTAGTAGTGAAAATAATTAATCCAAAATAAGGACCCATGCGTGACTTATCGGCCGGGGGGCCGATGGCTAAGTTACACGACTAATTGGAATCGAGTAATCCGACCACCACATTTTAAACGATTTTACTGATTATTTTACAGATTTTACTCAGAATAGTATTACTTCAACTAATAAACTACGCGCACAAGTAATAACAATGTGTCAAAAACCAAGGAAACAACAATTTATCCTACCTTCAATAAAATGTCACCCACTATTTTTTTGCTAATTTTGACACTCGTTTACATCGGTTAATCTTGGTTCACGCGCTGACGAGACATTAGAAGCGATATTAACTTAATAATTTTAGGAGGCGTAGGTGATAAAACACTTTATTCGAGAAAAGTATTTTTTTGAAACGGTAAGGTAAAGTTTTCTTATTATTGCATTATAACGGTGAAACGGCCGATAGCCTGGGGGGCCGGTAAACTGGCTAAATCACCCTACCTTTTAGATTTTATGTTGGTAGCTATAGCGACAGCTTGCTAGCTCGTCGCTTAAAACAGACCCTAACCTATTACCTAAGTCGTTTCTTACGACATCCAAGAAATAAATGGAGACATGTTATTTTATGAAATGATGAAAGAAGGATGAAAGAAGATTGACCAAACAGATTTATACGGGAAGTGTGAATGGGTGTGTTGGGAGGGGAAGACCTAGACGGACGTTCCGTGACCAAATCGCGGACGTTTTAGAAACAGGTCAGATCAAAAGTACCCGAAATCGACGAGCATGTATGAAAAGACTAATGAATGTGGATGAAGCAAAAGAATCGTAGGATCGTAGCAAGTGGAACAAAGTGGTCTCTGCCTACCCCTGTGGGAAAGAGGCGTGACTGTATGTATGTATATGTATGTATGTATGTTATTTTATTCGACACCACACGGTCCTTTCCTCTAAAAACGATGTAAATGTAGATTAAAAAACATTCCGCCGTACTGTCATTTGTTCAAATTTAACTCAATACTCGAAGATACCCAAACTTTGTCTTCGTATAGACCTCTAGTGCAGCCAAAGGCAACTCGGAGAGGCTCTCCATCGACTGAAGGACGCCCTTCGGCAAAATTTGTCGTAAAATGACAAGTGAAAAACAAACCAGAACGATCGGTGCTCGATTACGTGTGTGGTTTGATTGCTATGAGTCGTTAACAAGTTAAGAGATTTGGAATACGGCCGTCCTTGGCTAGATGAGTGTTCGGGTATCATGCTCAGGGATGTGCAATTGGAGAAGCCTATATCTAACACTGGAAAATAATAGGATGACACATGGAAACTTCTCGACTTAAAACACTCATTATTTTAATTTCTGATCAACTTATCGTAAAATGTTAACCTTAAAATTTGTTATATTTTACTTTACGAAGAATTAAAAAGCTAATAATTAACCGAAATTGACTCTTCAGTCCCCTTAGTATGACAGGGCGCAAGTAGAGATACGCGCGACATAGACTATACCTGTCACTGTCTAACTAGAGACGTCAAAAAGTGACAGTTAGATTATCCCGCGCGCGACGCGACTAGAGCGTGTTGCCGTGCTAAGCCTACAGAACATAATGTATATTGTAGTCTATAGTATACCTACTACCTAGCCTACCTGAAATATTATTTATGTACATATAGGTTACCTTAATATGTAATAATCTATCTGAGATCCTATCTTAGATTTATAGATTACAGATTTACAGATGAGTTATTTCTATCAATCACCAAAAAGTCGGATGGTAAAGATCTCGTTACGGGATGAGTTCACCTTTCTAAATTATTCTGTTCCTTTACTTGTTACTTTGTGTTTTATGTAAAAAAAAAACAGCTACGGGTATAAATAATTATACACTATTTGTACCCGGCGCTAAACAAACTAAAACGTCATTCTTAATCGCCATCGCAATCCCCATGACACGAACCAAAGCCCGTTCAAGAGCCAATAGCAAAATCCAACAAATCAACTGTTTGTAAAATTTCAAGAACAGTAACAACCCTTTGGTAAGAGCCCTCGGAACGATTCGAGGGCCTCGATTGTTCTCGATTGATGTTAGTCGTGCCTCTGATTGGATTGCGACTTTTGCGACCAAAACCGCGATTAAGTACGGTGCAATCAAAATTTACTAACTTTAGAAATTCTAGGAGATAATTTAATAAAGTTTAGAGTTTTTTCCGCGTCTTGTAAAACCCATTTCTTACTTATATGTCGTAATAGGCGTGTAAGGAAATAGGTTTTAGAAATTGGGATATTCCCAATGGGCGGAATGTGTATGTTAATTTAGTAATTATTAATAATACATCCAGCTTGTTAAAAACACACGACATTGGTTGTTTTAGAACATGAATATATGTTCACAGTCATGAGATCCCACTTCTGATTAGATTTGTGTGTATGAACTATTTTTGAACTTCAATAAATACATACATAGGTTTAGGTTAGCCCGTGTAGTGCCGGGTTAGAATAGCACCTCCCTCTTTCTTCCCGTGGGTGTCGTAAGAGTCGACTCTGGGAAAGGGTTAGTGTATTGTGGGCGATGGGCTAGCAACCTGTCACTGCAATATCACGTTTAACTATCTGGTTACCCTAAGTTTGCTAAACGTGGCACTGGATTTTTGAATTCATGTGCTCTGCCTACCCCTCACGGGAATACAGGCGTGAGAATATGTATGTATGTATAGGTTTATACATCACGCCTATACAAAGCCAAAACCTTTAATTTTAGGTTTCAACGTAGATAATAATGACAAGTTGACAGCCAGTCGCTTCAAGCAAACCGAATCCTATTCTTAGTCACCTCTTACGACATCCACGACACTCACGGGAGAAATAGAAAGGTCACTTTACCCGAAACCACGCAATTTCTACGGCGAAGTACCAACAAATCTGTCTTAACTTGCCGCTTGCCGATTGTTTCACAGTAAACATAAAAACATGACATTTCGCATTTAAAAATGTATTTGAAAGTACTAAAAGATGGTTAGGGGAAAACGATTTGGGTGGCATTACCTTTACTGTCGAGGTACACGTTGAGTACGTCCCAGGAGGGAATTTGGCATTTGGAAAAATTGCAAAAACAAAATGGGAAAGAGGGCTAATCTAAATTAGTAGCGTTAGCAGAAAAAACGCGGAAAGTTTTGTAATATTACTTGGGAGATGATAAGTGTATATTTTAGGCTACAGGTTAGAAACCTGTCACTATCATGTGTAAAAAAGGTTTGGCTGTCTGTCAAAATATCAATTTTCTTACTAATGCCTCGAAGAAAAACGAAACACGTGTCTGGTTTTAACTGTATTTGAATTATAGTCCCAGTTTTAGTTGTGTTTGTTGGTTAAGTTTGCGTTGGTTACATGGGTTTCTTTTAGTGGGTCTATTAAATTAATATAGATCGGCAGAAACGCAACCATTTCGCTGAATATTCCATTTGTGAAAGAATCAAAAGAATATTTTAGTATATTCATATAATTAAGGAATTAACTTTGTACTAATATAACTGTACCTCTAAATACGTATGTTGTAACACAAAAAAGGAGACAGCCATACTGAATTTGTATATAGTACTTTGTATCGGTGCTGCTCAGAAAATTAAAAAGTGTCTTGTTTGTTTTTTACCGACCCTACTATAATCAGGCCCAAGAACCAATACTTGTACATTTTAAGCAATTAGTATTAGAATAAGAAAACCATTAAGATTTGCGTTTTTAATGTTGCCAGTAAAACAAAGTGATCGGTACTGTTTAAAAGAGGAGATTATTTTGCGTTGTCTATTATGCCTTTTGCTAAGCACTCTGTCAAAACGTATTACAAAAGACTTTATTAAGTTGCATGGTTCTTGCGATTTGTGACTTTTTTTGTCTGTGTTTGTGGCCAATTGCTTTACAAAGGACACTCTCTCGGACTTTTCACTCCGGTTATAATCTTCAAAAATACATATTTAGACCCCTAGCACACGGCGTATTTAAAACGCGAAGTCGACGCATAGATGACGCTCGTATACGCGCTTCAAACGAGATTTGAACGCAACCTTCTAACCTAAGCACACGGGGTGATCGTGAAACGCGCCTATATTGCGCGTATACGCGCTGTAGTTGCTCGTAGCCTTTGCGTTTTTATCAGAGGTTCCTCCCAGTTGTACAATAGGGTCGGTTGAGACAGCACTGCTTACGCTGGCTTTAGTACTTCTTTTCCCTGGTAAGCTCCTTTGTACGCGCATTTGTATCGCATCAAACGCACTTATACGCGCTTCATGCGCGCGCTTGTATCATCAATGCAAACGCAACAATCAGGGTCTACGGCGCCGAAGACGCGCGTTCTTAATACGCGCGTCCTCCGCGCGTATAAAATATATACATACATACATACATACATATTCTCAGGCCTGTATTCCCAAGAGGGGTAGGCAGAGCACATGAATTCAAAAATCAAGTGCCACGTTTAGCAATTTCAGGGTAACTAGATGAATACACGTGATATTGCAGTTACAGGTTGCTAGCCCATCGCCCACAATACACTAACCCTTTCCCAGAGTCGACTCTTACGACACCCACGGGAAGAAAGGGGGAGGTGCTATTCTAACCCGGCACCACACAGGACACAGGAAAATACACCGTGTGCTATTGGCCTTATAGGCCCTGCGCAGACGACAGACTATCTGCGACGGACTTTTTAGTCTGTAAAAATAAAACCTATGGAATTATATGGAGTAACGCACACGACGCGCAAAAAGTCTAGCTCACAATGCATACAATCCACGCAGACTTTTGTGCGCCGCAGACTCGATCGCACAAAAAGTCTGTCGTCCGCGCTGCGCCTTACTGTGCTAAGCCTGCTGGTCTAGATAGATTCATCTGTGTCATTTGGCGTGCCTGAACTATTTTTTTTCGCGCCAAGTTTGGCACGCGTGCCAATGGTTCGCCATCCCTGCTCTACAGTAAACGTGGCTTCAGTAATCATGGTATCAGCTGCCGACACATTCTTCGCGTGAGTCCTTAAAAAAGGCATTCTTTGGGTATTCATTGCTGGGTATTACTGAAATCTGCAATTAGGGGCGGAAGTCTTGCGATCGGGCTTTCGATCCGGGGATATCCTATCGCATTCCCGGACAGGATAACGTGGATTAACAGTGTATCTGAAAGGAACTGTCTTCTAAAAATTCGGGACACAAACCCATTGAAAATTATAAAAATAACCAGTTAAATGTGAGTCGTGCTCACGTATAATAAAATAGCGAATAGTCCCAGGCGAGGCGGAAGAGATACATGGATAAAACTATTTCACGTCTTGTAGCCTATTTGAGCATAACCCTTAAGGTTTTCAGTTTGATAAAAGCGGTATTATAACAACAAGAATACAACTGCGGTACGAATAACACGGTAGCATAGAATAGGTCTGTATTACGTATACGGTCCACTCCCGAACTTGTAAAGTTTAAGCGTAAAATTGCTGCCTTCTCTCTCTACCGTTACCTACTAGCCGTAGAGGATTCCTTGCCTAACCTGGACCTGGACTTTCCCAGATGGCAGTAGCAATCTAGAGGTCTCGAGGTCCTACCAAAAATAGATATTTTGAATTTATCGTACGGTTTTTATGAAGTCGTATCCACACAATCCTGCGCAGACGCAATGCAGTTCAACTTCGGGCAGGTGATCGAGCACTCGACTGCGACCCACTGGCGACCGGTCAATCGCTAATTGTAGTTGCCCTATGAAGGTTTAGACAGACCCGCTTAAAATACGTAGTAGTAAAGGTTCACCGCGAACATGTACAGGCGTAAAAATTTTGATGTCTCTTTCTACCGTGTGGTGTGTCCGTACGTCGTGGTATCCGTTTTTTTCCGATTTCAAACCAACACTACATGCCGTGTGGTGTCGGGGAAAAACACCTCTCCATTTCTGCCGTGGATGTCGTAATAGCGACTGAGGATAAGGGTCTCCCCACATTAGTCGACGCCTCTTCGCCAAAATGCGGGTAGAAAAAGCGTTATGTCAACGCAATAAGGGCGAACAAGACGTCAAACGGCTCGGCTCGTTCGACCGAGAATGGCCGAGCCAATTCACGTCTTGTTCGCCCTTATTGCGTTGACATAAAGCTTTTTCTACCCGCATTTTGCCGAAAAGGCGTCGACTGGTTTGGTGAGACCCTTAGTCTAAGTATGCTTTAGGCGACAGACTAGGATCCTGTCACTCTTGTACCTATCTATTACATAATTTAAAACCTACAAATATGCTAGAAGTGGCTGCCAAGCGTGAAGTAGTTATGGTTTTGTCTATCTAAAGTTTCGCTTGCTCTACCTACTCTACTTGGGAATACAGGCATCCTCTATGTATGTAACGCTACATGTGGACAAGACGCAAGCCTATTATGTAAAAAAAGCCATGTCTATTAATCCCTAGCTCTGTACAATAAGCTCCATTCGGTGGTACCTTCTAATTGACGATCCAATTAACAAGTGACAAAAAATATATCGTCAATGCCCCATTTCCGGGAAGCGGACTGTACCGACATTCCGCCCTTTTGACGCAATTGAAATATCAGTTGACCTATTTGTTTATAATTTTTAATTGTGACATTTTCTTAATATGTTACTTTATTTTGGTATTCCCTATCATAATTCCGCGATTTAAGTAAGTAAGTAAGTAAACACAAAAAACCCGTTATACAAAAAAACGAGCGAAATGGTATAGTACAAAAGCAGACTTACCCCATAAGGGATCCTCTTACAGCCAACCTTTGAAAGATAGAGAGGAAATTTAATTAATTACTGAGACCGACAAAAATAGAGGCTACAATATACTCAGTGAAATTAATATTGTAAAATCACAAAATGTATACAAAAAGCTACTATAAATTAAGGAAGAAAATAGTAATAATACCATTACATACCTACCAGATATACAAATACCCTACCCCTGTGGGAAAGAGGCGTGACGATATGTATGTATGTATGTATACAAATATAATAAATACAAAGAAAAAAGCTAACATGTTTTGTTTACCTCTGCTAATATTAGCACAATTAGTAAAAAAAACTCATCATTACAAACGGAAAAGCAATCCTAGTCATATATCAACCGAATTAAATATTTCTTTTTATCAATACTCTGCATCAATTGCAATTAATTACACATCACGCTATCATTGCATAAATATTAAACAGCGATAAATTAAATTAACTATCAATTAAAACAAACTTGATTAATTCGACCGGTTAATATAAATAATAAGCTTGTCGGGGATAATTAACAATGCCGATTACACTAGCAGGGACCGCGGCTCCGCTTGCTTTTACATTCATTGCTTACATTAATTAATGAGAGAGTGAATTACATAAGTATAAAAATGTATCCCTTTTTCTTAGTCACGATATTATGGATTTAAACGGCCGTAGCTATTTCGCATATTATTTTTTCTTATATTTGTATTTGTATGCATTGTGGGCCCGCGTGGGAACTATAGCCCTAGCCCTCTTATACTGAGAGGAGGCCTGTGCTCAGCAGTGGGACGGAATTAGGATGGATTATAAAGTATTTAGTATCTTGAAATATACAGATAATTCACGTTTTGACGTCACGTTTGGCAGCAGCACCCGCCGCGGCCCCTAGATGAAGGGCTACGGATTAGCCCGAAACATGTCGGGCTATACTCAATTTAAAACATGAGTTATCCGTATATTTCAAGATGACTAAGTCTCGCGGCAGTTTAATGTTCAAAGTATTTTGTACTAGCTTTCCGCCCGCGGCTTCGCCCGCGTGGAACTCGGTTATATCGCGGTATAAAGCACAACTATAAGAAAACTTCTCGTTTCAAACGACACACAGCGCCATCGATCTATCATCTATCGATCGATATCGATCTATCATCGATTGATATCGATCTATCAAGCAAACTGTATTTTTGATTTCCCTCGGGAACATCAATTTTTTCCGGGATAAAAAGTACCCTATTATTTAATCAGGACTTCTATCTTTATGTCTGCAAAATTTCAAAGCTATCGGTTCAGTAGTTACGGCGTGAAAGCGGAACAAACAAACAAACTCACTTTCTGACTTATAATATTAGTAAGGATTTATGCAACTTCACGTCGAAACTTTGTAAGGCCCTGCGCAGACGACACACTCCCCGCGACGGACTTTTTAGTCTGTGAAAATAGTACCTATGGAATTATATGCAGTAACGCACACGACGCGCAAAAAGTCCGGCGCACAAAGCATACAATTCACGCAGACTTTTTGTGCGCCGCAGACTCAATGACACAAAAAGTCTGTCGTCTGTGCTGCCCCTAAGTGGCACGTAGGATATCATTTCAACAGTTGATTTAGGTAGATGACTTAACATCTTGATTTTTTCTAGAAGTGACTACAAAAAGTCCGCTGTTTGCCCGTGTGTCAACCAACGCTATCAAACTTAGTACATAATCGCTCCATTAAGCAATAAAACATGTCACCGATAATCGAGTCATGTCACAACACTCGATCCCGAGCCGGGAATCGATTGGCGCCAATCGAATTACCATAATCGCGCGATAGTAGGCACCTGCTATAGGTCGCGGGCATAGAGTAGAATATAGCTCAGAAGACACTTTTTGAGAGAAATTCTTAAAGGCACACAATGAAAAATAAACCTTTATTCAATTGTCGGCTCATTTTAAATCCTATAAAATGATAAAATTAAGTAAAAGTAGGTATAGGTACAGAGTATTTGGCGCATCATATGCCAAAGTATTTTGGTGGATAGAAGGGGTCATTTCCTATATTTTCAGCCCCCAAAAGACTTTTCATGTCAAGCATGTCAGAAAATAAATGCTGAATAAAAAAACTAGATGACATTTTGTCAGTAAATTTGGTTATTATAATTCAGACGTCTTTTCACAAACACTCTGTTAACAAATGTAGTAACCCTCTTTCCACGGATCAGCCCACGCTTTTAAAGCTCTTTTTTTTAAAAAAAAAAAGAACTGTCAGTGTCAATCCAGCTGTCACTGTCACCTATACCTAACGTCATTCCTTTTTTTCGTGGGAACGGCATCACGCACGTTTGTTTATATTGTTACAATAAAAGTG
>BHDV01065363.1:260564-318341 GCA_005406045.1 Adoxophyes honmai
AAAAATGTATCTATTGCTTTGAAAAAATGACGTTAGGTATAGGTGACAGTGACAGCTGGATTGACACTGACAGTTCTTTTTTTTTTTTAAAAAAAGAGCTTTAAAAGCGTGGGCTGATCCGTGGAAAGAGGATTACTACATTTGTTAACAGAGTGTTTGTGAAAAGACTAGTGTCTTCATATAATGATGATCGAACATCACTTACAGGTAAGCTCGTTTGATCACTCATTAGATGACCCTACATCGATGCACATCAAAAGCAATGTCCTTAGTAAGGCTAAGAACGCACTACGACTTTTTGTCGCGCGATAATTTTGTCGCAGAAATGCAACGTAAGGGTTTATATGTCATCGCGCGCACTATGATGAAAGAATCACTATGGACAGCGCTATTTTAAAATCGTGTCGCGCGACAAAAAGTCGTAGTGCGCGCCGGCACTTATGAAATCAATAAAATTGTAACCTATTTTGCGATGCTCGCATTACATTCATGGCTTATACCTTATTGTAAGGCCTTTCACGTAAATAATATTATAAAGTGCTTTGTGTCAATTTATTTAAGGAAACATTCGAAACTATTGTAAGGTGACATTTAATAGGTACTAGATGTGTGAAAGGGATAGAAAGCGTGAATATGTTAAGATGTGACAGAGATGCAAGAATGCGAAACCAGTGTTAGAACGAGAGACAAATAGTAGAAACGTAGTGCGTAGGATAAGGACGGAAGATGTTTAGTAAGGGTCTCCCCACATTAGTCGACGCCTCTTCGGCAAAATGCGGGTAGAAAAAGCGTAATGTCAACGCAAGAAGGGTGAACAAGACGTCAAACGGCTCGGCTCGTTCGACCGAGAATGGCCGAGCCAATTCACGTCTTGTTCGCCCTTATTGCGTTGACATAAAGCTTTTTCTACCCGCATTTTGCCGAAAAGGGGTCGACTGGTTTGGTGAGACCCTAAGAATAAATGATTATGGCGGATTCCGTGTTTCAATACTTACACTATACACATAATGTTACATTTCGATATTTTAACAACAGCCCACAGAACAACGAATTCGCTACATTTCTTTAACAGCTTAAAAGTGTCGCCTCTGCATTTTTAACTCAATAAGGGCCTATCTATCGTCTTAAGACATTAAATATCGTCAGCTTATAAATCTAAGAGGCGATTCCAATCCATCACATTGACAGGGTGGCGGTTAATTTACGATTACTGCTTTAATTCTTCTTTAATTATGAGTTGATAAAACACGATTCGACGCATCTCTTTTTAAAAAAGGTAAAAAAAGTGGTTTTGGCTAGTGTGAATGGTTTGATCTGTCTGGACTAGTGACCTTATCTGTGTAATGCCTTTTTTAGAAATGTTCTAAGATAGCAACTAGATTATTGATTGAAAAAAGTAGTTGTTCGAAGATGATTCTTGATATTTTAAAGACCACATAAATTAAGAAAATAAATTACGCTAAGAGTGTGATAAATTAATGAAAATGAATAAACATACACCTACGTAGCAGTGTATTATTTGTACCCATTTGGCAACGGGCTTAGAATAATACCTGTCCATTTCTTCCGTAGATGTCATAAGAGGGGACTAAGGAAATAGGTTAAGGTATGTAAGGATGTACTTCTTAACTTTAAACCTAAGTAATATCCTAAAAACGGCTATAAAACGAAATAGTCTTGGTTTTGTTTAGTATAAAAAACGTTTGGGCTCTGCCTACCCCATCCAAGAAAACAAGCTTAATGTACCTATACCTATGTAAAAAAGAAGTTTTCCTCAAAAAAAAACCAGCCAGTTTTTTTTTACTTTTATTTTAGTCCAATTGTCAATTGCGCGTTCGATGTGCGTGGGCACAGGACGCGGCGGTTGCGCAATCAATTCTGTCGCCTCTTACGACATCAACGGAAGAAATGGAGAGGTGTTATTCTATCCCGACACCTAACAGGATCATTTTTTTCATTAGGGTTCCGTACCCAAAGGGTAAAAACAGGACCCTATTACTGAGACTTCGCTGTCTGTCTGTTTGTCTGTCATTATCTCACGAACCGTGACAGCTAGAGAGTTGAAATTTTCACAGATGATGTATTTCTATTGCCGCTATAACAACAATTACTAAAATCAAAATAATAAAGGCGGCTCCCGTTGAAAAAACGTGTTTTCGCTGTTTTTGGTACGGAACCCTTCGTGCGCGAGTGCGACTCGCACTTGGCCGGTTTTTTTATTTTAGTCCAATTGTCAATTTAAGGCCAGCATCGCGCCGGCGCGATTGGCGCGTTCGATGCGTGGGCGCAGGACGCGGTCGCGCAATCAATTCTATTGCCGACTGGTATTCGCTGCTTATCTGTGCACTGCGGGCGCCAGGAATGTGTACACATTTTTTTTACATACATACATCACAAGACATACAAGACATACAAGGGCTCAATATCGAAATCTCTTATACCAGCCCCCACGTCGAACCGCTATTTATAAGAAAAACTGCTTCAATATGTGTATATTACTCTATAATAAACTGCCTGATAACATAAAACTAGAAAATAACACTTTATTTAAGAGTAAGTTGACAAAGTGGCTTCAGGAAAAGTGCTTTTACAGTACTTGACTCAGTAATTTAATAATTTATATTTAAAAAAAAATGACATGTTTACAGATAATTGATAAATTAAGATTTAAAAAAAAAGTATATTGATTTGAATTGTATATTGACATAAGCTTTTGAATGTTTTTATTATAAAAATTATATTTTGACATGCATGTAAATATTTTATGCTCAAGTATTTGCACACCTGCATGCAGGTTGAATATGTACGCACAAGCTAGCCATAAGATCTTATCATGTTACCATATTCTGGCAGATAAAGACATTTTGATTTTGATTTTTGATTTTTGATTTTTCACGATCATGTGTTTTGTTCTTCATGTGTTTGTTCCGACACCACACGGAATAGAACAATTTTACTAATCTTGCTTATAAGTTTTTATTAAATATCTCGACGTATGGCTCGATATATTTCCAGGCAAGTTTTTAGCTTTTTTTTATTTGATAAGTTTAGAATGACGCCCCTTAACAACAGAACTGTCACTATTATACCTCTTTCATCGATGTTTATGTCTTAAATGACGCTAAAAGTACTTAAAAAACGAAGTAGTCTTGACTTTATTTATGTAAAGTTTCGTGTGCTCGGGAACAAAGATTGTATGAATGAACGTAGTCCGTATAATTTTCAAATGTCACCGATTTCCATACAAATATTGGCGTACGCCATTTCTAACAGTGCGCCAATATTTTTGTCTCAACTGTAACCGACTAGATTACTTAAAAAAATTACAGTCAAATGAGTGATGATATGAATTGATAGAGGAAACAATGTCTGGTGTCAAATTGTACGCGAACTGAGTCATCGGAATGAGGCGATGATAACAGCGGGGCCACTTTACTTTTAAACGCTTAGTTTATATTAGTATAACAAATGTGGGTATCAAGACATCCAAGTTAAAGTGGAACTGTAGGCTTAGCACGGCCGAGTCACGCGCGAGATATAGGCTACTTGTCATTTTCTAACGTTTCTAGTTAGACAGTGACAGGTATAGTCTACCTATCGCCAAGCTGAGCGTCTAGTGTGTTCACTTCGATGGTGCAGTCGTTAACGAATTCGTTTGCGAGTTGTCGCGGAATGTATGGAGACTTGTCGACCGTGGCAGTTGTGCAAACGTTCCGCTGGCGGCGCTCTCGCTTTCCATACAATTTTGCGATAACTCGCAAACGAATTCGTTAACGACTGCACCATCGAAATGAACACACTAGACGTACTGAAGTGGGATTGGGCCGGACATGTCTGCCGATATATCTAGCGAATGTACCCAGACCGATGGGCATGAACCGTTGCTGAATGGGTTCCGAGGGATGGCCAAAGGAGCAGAAGTAGACTCAAGAGTGGATGGACGACGTAAATATTTTTCTGAACTTTATATCCAGGTTAGAGATGTCGAAAAAAGGGGGTGCTTTTGCGTTGTAGTGGGGCATACTATTAGGCTAAAAAAACCTATTATTTTAGTCGCCTCAACATTCAAGGAAGTAAGGAGAGGTGTTATTCTTACCTGACACCGCACGGATAACAGGACTATTTTACGTTTCCTTAAACCGACAAAAAAGGCGTAATAGTGATAGCTTACTAATCTGTTGCCAAATAAATACTTGAACTTTTTTCACAGTCAAGAAATCGAGAGGTGTAACTGTAACCAGACGTGACACATTCTTCTTAGTACTTCGGCGTTTATTTGAACAAGTGCACCATCGTTTTCTCGAGTCCCTGCGCAAGTATCCGAGCAGACGCGATAATTTAGAGTAATCCCGCGTAATTCGATGTCAGTAGCGGATTAGCCGAATAGTTGCTCGTCCTACATTCGAGTGATTCACCGGGCATAAATGTGGCTACGAACAACATCGGCTATTGGCTACTTTTGACTGTTTCTTCTTTGGAATCTACAAACAATACTTTGATTTCTTACGGGTGAGTTTTGTTTGTTCGTCATTAACAATAAATATGGACTTCCACTAAATGGTTCTAGTAAATTATAATTTGTTTTTGACAGCGACAAAAACAAAAGAACATCATTGAAACTAAATCTATCTAATTAAAGAGAAAAAAGTCCCTCCTAGATTCTCGTCAATAGGTAGGGTGCCCAGAAGGCTGGCAGTATTCATTGCTAGGGTATTTTTATGGTTTCAAGCTAAAAAGGTACAATAGTGACGACTTAGCCCGTCGCCTAAATTACCTTAACATATTTCCTTAATCGCCACCCACGGAAGAAGTAAAGAGAGGTTATCCTAAACCAACAGCAGCAACAGAACAAGAAGAATATGAAAAGAGAATGAGAAAAAAATCAGTAGGAAAAGATCTCTTGAGGAATATGTTCGCCTTTTTACTTTCTTTTGTATTTTGTACTTTTGTAGCTCTACGCTTGTTATTTTGCCTTTATTTTGTACTGTAAAAAGTGAACAAACATACATAGCCGCTTACTGACTGCCGAGCCGCCTCGGGAGGTAAGCGCATGCTTTTATTCCACATAAGGCTCATAATCGCATCAGAAATGACTGCCTTGCGAGCCGGCTCGGTCAGTGAGGACCCGGCTAATAATGTACCTCACACAGTAAAGATGGTACACATTGTCTCACCAGACTCTGTCAAATTAGAACACTTTTTTAAGTTATATTATCGGAATAAGCCACAAGTGCCATCACTTTCTGACACTTGATCGATTCTTAAACCTCCGCTCAAACGGGGATAATAATCGACTCGACTGTAATGGCATTCATTACGTCACACCGTGATTTAAGCGCAGTGTAAAGGTACGCCCACAGTAGCGAATAAGTTAGAATATCGGAACAAGCCACAAAAGTGAATAACACCTCTCTATTTCTTCCGTAGATGTCGTAAACGGCGTCTAAGAATGCAGTTTAAGGTATATTAGCGACAGGTTAGAAACCTGTCACTATTGTACCTGCCAACTTAAAACCTAAAAAAAACTAAAAGCGGCCACGAAACGTGAATTAGTTATGGTTTTGTCTATATTACCATCACTTTCTGACACTTGATCGATTCTTAAACCTCCGCTCGAACGGGGATAATAATCGACTCGACTGTAATGGCATTCATTACGTCACACCGTGATTTAAGCGCAGTGTAAAGGTACGCCCACAGTAGCGATCGGCCGGCTAGATCGGCCCGCCCGCTTCGCTGACCGACCGGGTTCGAGAGTGTAGAGGGAGCTTTAGTCGGATGATTTGAGCTGATTTTGAAAACATTTTTCATTTAAACATTTTTTTATCGTAAAAGTTCGGATTATATTCGTTTTGTATTTCACTTTGACAGTTAATTTATGAACACTTTCTTTTTGTATATAATACTTGTGAAAAAATATAAAATAAGTTAGAAGAACCTACGTAGAATGCATACAATGCAATATGATATAATAATTTTACAGTTTTAACTAGTTCATAGCGTTTACAGATCATTTTGATTGCATGCTTCTTGTTCATAAACAACAGTCAAAACACTTTTCTAATACTCCTAGCTATATGATATTAAATATCCTAACACGCTGGTCACAATATCACACATTTTATGTTTTTTTACAGACAGTCACAGCATAGCATAAAATCGATCTAAAAAGAAAAAAGCCCCTAATGATTTTTTTTATTTCGCAACTTGCTTATAGATGTTGTAAGAAGTTTTTTTTTTCAATCGGGGGGCACGGTAGTGCCCCCACCAAGTCGAGCGCAAAGCAAGCACTGCCGTACCATCCTTTACTGGAACCATTTCGCGGCATTTTCAGGGCCCTATTTGAGAACCTGTGGATAATACTAGGACGCTGAAATTTTCGTCATCTAGTAAGCTATAACCACATACTTAAAATCCAAAATTTCAAGTCTGTAGGTAATTCAGTTCCGAAGTTAAGCGAAAGCAAAGTTTCGCATTTTCGACACTCACTCACTCACTCATGATCATCAAAATAGAACTAGTACTTCCCGTAAACTCAGAGAGCTGAAATTTGGTACATGGTTAGGGATTAGCAACTACATAAAGGGAAAAATATAAAAACTAGGATAATCGAAAATCTGGAGTACCTGGTGAAAACACTAGAGCCCCACCAAACTACTATAGAGATCGACATACCTCCTTTCCAAAAAATATTCAACTTAGTGGGTCGCTTCATTTGATGTCAAAAATCTGAGGTCTGAAATATCTGATGAAGACCCTGAGCTGCTCTGGTACATAAAAAAAAATCGACTGTAATTGCAAAAATCTAGCGTAGAGAGACACATCTTCTAATTTAAGGAACGCGAATGAGCAATACGAAAAACTGTTCCTACTGTACGAGATCAAAACCGGAAAAAAGAAAAGAAATATAATTTGCAAAAATAAGTAAATGTGTAAAATAAGAAAATCTAACATAATTAATGAATATGCTCACGTTTCTACAAAAATAAGTGAAATCCCATCAAAAACATTCTGTAAAAACTTGCTTGGGTAGTAAGTCTCGTTGAAGCTGCTTGTTTATCTCTAAAAAGTAATGAAATCTAGACATAGTTGTGCCAAGACTAAGGTTCCTTACTGCGATTTCTTTATTATTATAGTTAATGTTGTGTGACTTGGCCGTTGAACACTTTATACCAATTACCCATACCAGTATGGGCTATTATCTCGCGTAACAAACAAGGTAGTTGCAACATTACATGTTAACAAAATTGACTTGTACCCACTAACCACTAACGTATAAAAAATGTTCAACGGCCAAGGCACACAACTTTTACTATAATAATAAAGAAACCGCAGTAAGGAACCTTAGACTTGGCACAACTATGTCTAGATTTCATTACTTTTTAGAGATAAACAAGCAGCTTCAACGAGACTTGGGTAGTTTTTTTACAGAATGTTTTTGATGGGATAGAGCTTACATTACCATTACAGGGTAGGTACGCCTCATGCTATATTGTAGAAAAAAATTTGTATATGAAATACAGTGCTATGTTTGTGAATTCACACACAAAAGAACACGTTTAAATCTTCCGCATTTGATAAAATTTGGATGAAAAATCTAGTTGATCGATATTGCTCATTATTCCGAATTTATAAATTTTAAATTATGAAGTAAAAGGCTTAAACTTTTTAGGCGTTTATTTGTCCTAATAACAGAAGCCCTCTCCATACCACACGAGCACAATGCGACTTCGACATAGAGTAAGTAAAAGCCCAAGTAACAAATAACACGACATCCATTCATGCATTGTACAGTTCACTTTAAATAATAATTGAATCAATTTCATACAAACAATCACACATTGTGGTAAAGCCGACTGTAACTCTTTAAAATAAGGTTGGGAATGGCGGGTATTTTTAGATATTTTTGATTAATTAGTACGACTGATCTATTGTCGGTTCGAATGGCTTTGTATGAAGTATTTCATTTATAGATCTCAAATAGTTTGATTTTATTGTGGACCGAGTTATAGGGAGGTCCAATTGGACAATATTACAAACAAGAGCAGAGGTGACAAATAGAACTAGATAAGTCTCCGAATGGTGTGGGGCTTAGAATAACACCTGTCCATTACTTCCGTGGATGTCGTACGAAGCGATTAAGCAATAACTGGATAGCAATGTGCCACTATTGTGCCTTTTAAGTTAAAACTTAGAAATATGCTAAAAGTGGCTACTGTTAGTGTCTATGTATTATTTCGTGTTTTGCCCACCACATCAGGGAAGGCAGGCGTGACTTGACATTTGGTAAAAAAAAGTTTGCAAAATAGCTCGTATACATAATAGAATCCTTAGCCAATCCTTTTCATACTTACGCGCACATACATACATCATATTCCCAAATAGGATAGGCAGAGCCCACGAAATGCTGCGTAGACAAAACAATAACTATTTTACATGTCGTGGTCACTTTTAGCATTTTTGTCTATTTTAAGTTGGCAGGTATGATAATGACAGGTTGCTAGCCTGGCGCCTAAACTAAATCCACGGGTGAAATGTAGAGTAATAATTCTTGTTGTTACAAAATTTTCGTGTATTTACAATAATGTCGATAATAAGTATATCTCTAAAAGGTGATAACGTGTCATCACAATCATACAGAAAACAGTTCGAAATTCAAACAGTTTTAAAATTAGAACGGGAGCCACTCTCGCGCGGCTAAAGCAAACAAGTGCCAGCTACAGTTGATTAAACGCACATTCGGTCAGTCGATGCCTTAATTAGAAGACTAGTGAGGGGATGAAACTATCGATATATCGTGGAATTATGTAGGCTTTTAAACATGAGAAATTTACTAAGACATTTACGCAGTTATTAAAGACGAGATTCTGATTCAGAACTTTACTGTCGTAGATCTTGTTTACGGAAAATAAATACGATGACTGATACTGATGATTTATAAAATTAATAATGAAAAGTAATTTTAAATTAATAACATTAACTGTAATTTTCAGTAAAGTATATCAAGTAGGTAACAGATTTTAAGTAAACCAAGAGAAAATACTCAAAGCATACAGACAGATACGTCATTGCAGTGTAAAAGATATACAACTGTCAAAACTGTAGTTATGTATAGTGTAGCGTGGAAACATCTATTAATATTTAAGTAGATTTAAGTTAGAGATTTAACCATCTGGTTACCCTGAAAATGCTAAACGTGGCACTGGATTTTTTAATTCATGTGCTCTGCCTACCCCTCATGGGAATACAGGCGTGAGAATATTATATTACTCGCCACTTGACTCACTTAATTTTCTTCTGAAGCTCTCATAATTATGTTATGTTATATGTTTTATGTATTTTGTTTTTTACTCGACTACGAATACCTTCACAAACAAGCCGTACTTCAATTTGTCGATATTTCAGTTGGCTACACTTGACAAAATTCTCCTTTGCTTTCTCATTTTTTAAAAGAAATCCATAGAAAAGGTTCAATATTCGATAAATTCTTGTCTTCTAACGGATGTATCGACTTTAGAGCAAAAAAATCGACAACATTCCCGCATCCTATCGACACCCCGTCCCATCACTAAAACGTTAATAGCTGTAACACCAGCGTCATTGAATATGGTCGTAATGATAATTATTTTTAATTAATAATCAACGGCATTAGCTGGGTGTAATAAGGACGGTGTCGATGGCCCTTTGACAATTAAAAGCGATGCGCGGGAGTTTGTGAAACTGTTTTAGAGTTGTAACATGTTTAAAGGGTTATAGTGAAATATAATGGGTACACTCATGTTTTTTCATTGAGGTTAGCTCGACTTTGTGACCCATCAGATGACATACATCATTGACAAGGAGGTAGCGGTCAGCGGTCGCGTTGCTCCCGATAATGGGCCACGAATCGGCACGAAACCTGTCAAGCTAATCTCGATGAGAAGACGTGTATCCGTTTTGTTTTACTATGATTGAGACTAGCGGTAGTTTTACATACACACACGCAATCACGTCTGGGGTAGGCACCGCACATCAAACTTAACATAGGTACCTACACAATCCATGGCCATTTCACGTTCAGGTTTGATAAACAGGTGAAAGAGTATAACAGTGACAGGTTGCTAGCCTGTCACCCAAAGTGTACCTGTCCCCTTAGCGCGATAGAGCGCGAGTAGAGATACGCGCGACATAGACTATACCTGTCACTGTCTAACTAGAGACGTCAGAAAGTGACGGGTAGACTATCCCGCGCGCGACGCGACTAAGGAGTGTTTCCGTGCTAAGCCTACTGAACTTATTTCCTTAGTCGCTTCTTTCGACATCCACAGAAGTAATGGCGGGGTGTTATTCTAAACTCGACACCACACAAATCATAAATAAAAACCCGCCAAGTGCGAGTCGGACTCACGCGCTGAGGGTTCCGTACAAACCGCTTACAGATTTTCGAGGTAATAATAAATTTTAATTTTATTTATTAAAAAAATAACTACTTGGTAGATTTTGTTCAAACCAATTTTCGTTGATAGTTTTTATAGTAATGTACATCATATATTTTGGGGGGGACAAAACTTTTTCAACTTTGGAAGCGTCTGTCGCGCAAACTATTCACTTTAGAAAAGTATGATGTTAGAAAGCTCAATATCATTTTTAAAGAGCTATCCACAGATACCCCACCCGTATGGGTTTGATGATTTTTTTTTTAATTTCAGTTCCATGTATGGAAATTATTACTTACACCCAAAAAAATTATTACTTTTTTTTAATTTTGTGTCACAATCTTAATGCGGTTCACAGAACACATCTACTCACCAAGTTTTATTAGTATAGTTCTCATAATTTCGGTAAAAAGTGGCTGTGACATACGGACGGACGGATGGACAGACGGACAGACAGACAGACATGACGAATCTATAAGGGTTCCGTTTAGATTCCGTTTGCCATTTGGCTACGGAACCCTAAAAACAGTTTGCCAATATTGACTAGGGCCCATCACTTTGTTAGAATTCACGACGCAAACCCTACAAGTCTTCGTTTGCTACAAGGACGACAGCAATTAATACATACATACTCGCTTATATTCGCAAATAGAGTAGGCAGAGAACACGAAACGCTACATAAACAAAACAATGACTGGGCCAATTCTAGCGGGTGTCCCTCGCGATCCCTAACATCGTTTGTCCTAGAATCATATGCCCTAACCGTTTTGCCCTAATGGGCATTACCCCTAACGATCACTTGCCATAATAATCATTTCCCATAATTTAAAAATAGTCAGGAATCAATTAGGTAGGCTAGAAATCAAATAGATTAGGTTAGGTTAGGTTTATTTTATGACCATAAATAGCGAGCGAAGCGAGCGGAGTGCCAAAATAATCGTTATTGAAATAAAATGTTTAGGGAAACTAAAAATATGGCATGTGAGTTTTAGGGCAAATGATCATTATGTCAAAAAACGTTAGGGGAAAAAATAGGTTAAAAAAATTAGGGATCCAGATATAGATCCCATTCTAGCACACTTTTTAAGTTTTGAGTTGGCAAGTATAATAGTGACAGGCTGCTAAAGTGAATCCTTCGCGTCGAGTCGCGTCTTACAACATCCCCAATAGAAATGGACAGGTGTTATTCCAAACCTCACACATTTTATCTGGAACAGAAATTCAAGAAACAATATAAAACCCATCGAACCTAACAAAGACCAACGGAATAGCCAAAGGAAGTAACAGACATAATAAATCCAATAGTATCGGACATATTTTAATCGGCTCCTCTTTAACCTCATAAATAACAGATTTTTAAATTCCGAACAAAAAACAAAACATTTAATATGGCGTATCGGGAATAAATCACTTGTAAGTGGCATTTTACTTCTTTGGTGGTATGTTATCTTGACTTCACAACTGCTAAAATCAACCTTAAACCTTTATGCTTAACACACAATATAAATCAGCAAAGTAAGTTCAAAAACGACATCAACACATCACCCGAATTTGAACGCTCGGGCTATTCTAAAAGAACTTTCATTTGTTTGATTTCGATTAGTGATTTCTCATATAAATCAAAGGTTTGGTTTCCTGATTTTTGATAGTCGGTATCGATATAACGTCAAGGTGTACGAACGTTCGTCACGGCAGGTTTGTGAAAGAAATTAGTAAAAAAGGTCTTAGCATGTCTTTACAAATGAGAGTTATGGGTGAGGGATTTTGTTAAGATTATTGTTGAGTCAACTCGTGACCACGGTCGCTGTAACACGGCCGAAACGTCGAGAGGTAATTAAAAAATACCGTGATTGAAGTCCCGCGTAAACATAAGGCGCAGCGCAGACGACAGTGTTTTGTGCGTTCGAGTCTGTGGAGCAATAAATTCTCTGAATGGCGCGGTGACAGTTTCTAGGAATTTCCATTCATAGTTTCGTGGAACTGTCCGCGCGCCATTCAGAGGATTTATTGCTGCGCAGACTCGATCGCACAAAACACTGTCGTCTGCGCTGCGCCTAAATATTGTTGAAAAGTTTTGTTTGTAGGTACTTATTATTTATTTACATAATTACTTGAGGAAACACAACAATTCATTTATTACCAATTAAGTAAATAATTATTTTCTAATTTGTTTTTGCCTCCCACGTCTCTCTGTGCTATGCTATGGATGTTAAAAGCTTAATTTCGACATAAACGAGAATTAATTTTGCGTTAGCATTTATTTCGCGAACTTCTTTGTAGATTAGTGGAAAGTAATATTTTTCAGTCTTTTTTAGTATTATCGGAGTTCGAGTATTTGATTTGTTGCTACTCATCCCATTTTTCTGTGCTTACATGTTTCTGTGCTACTAAAAACAAAATACATCCGTGTTGTGTTGCATTTAGAATGACACCTCTCCATTTCATCCATGCAAGTCGTAAGCGCCACTAAGGATATAGGTTCCGGTATATGTATTTTAGGCCAGAGGCTAGCAACCTGCCACTATTGTATCTCTCTTAACACCTAACTAGCAGTGGTCATTGAACGTGAAATAGTCATAGTTATGCCGTTTCATATGCTCTGCCTACCCCAACATGTTTCAAATGAAAAAAAGAAATGACGGCCGGATAGCCCAGCGGTTAGAGAACCTGACTGTGAAGCTTAAGGCCCCGGGTTCGATCCCCGATCGGGGAAGATGTCTGTATGATGAATACGAATGTTTGCTATCGAGTCTTGGATGTTTATCTATAATATAAGAAAGTTTATCCGTTGTCTAATACCCATAACACATGCACTAAATTGCCTAATTTAGGACTAGGGGACTGGTGTAAATATTTTCCAATGAAATTAATATGCAATTAATATTAATGAAACCCGTGTGGTGCCAGGTTAGAATAGCACCTCCCCCTTTCTTCCCGTGGGTGTCCTAAGAGTCGACTCTGGGAAAGGGTTAGTGTATTGTGGGCGATGGGCTAGCAACCTGTCACTGCAATATCACGTTTAATCTTCTTACCCTGAAATTGCTAAACGTGGCACTGAATTTTTGAATTCATGTGCTCTGCCTACCCCTCTTGGGAATAAAGGCATGAGAATATGTATGTGTGTCTGTAAATTTATTTATTGAAAGAAAACAGCTCGCAAACATTGACCTCAGCCCCATCACCTTGTTAAAATTCTCGGCGCCATTTCTCCAAGTCTCCGTCCCTGTCCAAGGCTCGATGCACCGTCGTAGACCAAGATTAATTGTCAATACAAAGCAAGCAGAGACAAACAGACACAGCGACACGCACTCCCAATATGCTGGCAATAACTTTAGTATTCTGCTACACCTACGTAGGGGATCGGTATTCTGGACCGGAGGGAGATGGGAAAGATCTTGCTAAGGAATCGCGTATGCGAGCGTCGTATGGGATACTATCATTGGAGGTTAAATCCAATCTGTGAACCATTTTTTGTAAATGCGTATAGACGTCACGCATATATTTCCTAACTAGCTTTCCGCCCGCGGCTTCGCCCGCGTGGAACTCGGTTAAACTGCGGTTTAAAACACAACTATAAAAAAACATCTCGTTTCAAACGACACACAGCACCATCGATTTATCATCTATCGATCGATGATCGATCGATATCGATCTATCAAGCAAACTATATTTTTGTTTTCCCTCGGGAATATCAATTGCTTGCGGGATAAAAAAAAAGTATCCTATTATTTAATCTGGACTTCTAACTTTACGTTTGCAAAAAAGCAATCGGTTCAGTAGTTACGGCGTGATAGCGGAACAAACAAACAAACAAACTCACTTTCCGATTTATAATATTAGTAAAGATAAGTAAGGATGGTAGGTAGAGTAAAGGCAACGTTACAAATGGCTATTTCACGTAGCCTTTTTTTTTCATTTTAGGTTTAAAAATAGGTAAAAGAGGTTTGATAGAGACCGGTTGCTAGCTTGTCTTCCTTATTCACTTCTTACTGCATCGACGAAGGAAATGTAAAGGTGTTATTCTGAATCCGACATCGCACAGGTACGAACGAATAAACAATCGTTTGTTTTGCAAAAAAATACAACATGCTTAGTGTAGGTTAGATTAAAAAAGTATAGTGACCTTTGCACCTTTATCTTTCAGAGCCATAATACATTATGTAGGTACAAAGTTCTATTACTTACTATGTATTTTAGTGGTATCATCATCCAGCCTATATACGTCCCACTGCGGGGCACAGACCTCCTCTCAGTATGAGAGGGCTTGGGCTACAGTTCCCACGCGGGCCCAGTGTGGATTGGGAAGTCCATACACAACATTGAATTGCTTCTTCGCTGTGTGTAGGTCACGTAGTTTTCCTTCACCGAAATATTTTACTAGTATAATATATTATTTCGCCATTTCAATTCGTGACCCTTCATCTGGAGCTACACGCCACAGCGACGGATAGACGCGCACGTGCAAATGTACCCGCTGCCGTAGCCCTCGTAGCTCGGTCACGAATGAGCCCGAAAAATGTCGAACTAATCCCGATATAAAAACTATTATTTGACCACTCAGAATACGCCCCCGATCGCGGCATATCGACTTGAAGGATTGGCTTACTTCACAGCCGTAAATCAAACAGTCGATAAAAAGCTAAATGTTGTCCGATTGCGAGGCGAGAAGTTCGCGTAAATTTATGTGTTACTGATATATTAAGCGACGGGCGTGAGTTATGGAGCCTTTGGTTTCGATGCGGTCGTGATGCGACGCTGTGTAGGATAGAATTCGTTTTACGTTACTTTATATAGCATGCTAATCCAATATTATCTAAACACTGTATTTTTGCAATGATACATACGTACATGGTCTTCTTCTTAGTCGGCGTCTTCATTGCTGAAGGTCGTGTCCAGTCTGAAATGCTGGTTACTCATTTCATACTAGATTTCTTGGGATATTAGTGCAGTGGTTTCCCGTTGCCTTCTGCATCAGGACTTTTTGAGAGTATTTAGTTCTCTAGGCCTCTGAAGCCTCTTCCGTATGGGTGTTAGGTTATACCGCCTATGCTCGGTCGCCATTGCCTCGTCCGTTGTCAAGCAGGGAGCACCGCGGAGACCTAAGATCGCCGCCGCTGGCTATTCTAAAAAGAGCCACCAGCGCGAGCAGGTGAGGATGAAAATTGGGTCGGATCCGATGTTATATCCGTTCTCCCCTTACTCCCCCTTACGTACATGGTAACAGTACCCAAATAGACAAGACCATGACTATTTCACGCTAAGTGGCCGCTTCTGGCAAGTTTTTTTTTATTACATTAACAGGTTTTATAGTGACAAGTTGCTAGGAAGATACACCTTTAGGGGCAGCGCAGACGACAGACTTATGCGATCGAGTCTGCGGCGCAATAAAAACTCTGAATGGCGCGCAGAGAGTTTCCATTCAGAGTTTTTATTGCGCCGCAGACTAATCGCACAAAAGTCTGTCGTCTGCGCTGCCCCTTACTTGGTCGTCCTTAAGTCATGAACCGGAGAAACGGAGAGGCGTTATTTTAAGCCAGATGCCACTCTATGTTTCCTGTGTGGTGCCAACAGTGTGGTGTGGGTTAGAACCTCTCCATTTCTTCCGTGAATGTTGTATGAGGCGACAGAGGGAAATGGATTAGGTCCGCTTTAAGCGACAGGTTAGCAACCTGGCACTATTATTTATACCTCGTTCGTCTGTTAATCTCAATAATTTTAAAAATTGAAATAGAGTTATTTTTCTAATCCAAAATAGAAGAAATCTTCAAACACGTATTATACTTCTTTTACCTAACTTTAACCCAAAATGATGCTGGAAATGGTGACAAAACTTGAAATAAGTAGTTACAGTTTGTGTATGTAAAATATCGTGTGCTCTGTCTTCCCCATTCGGCAATCCTTACTTCCTTACTAATACTAATATTATAAATCGGAAAGTGAGTTTGTTTGTTTGTTCCGCTTTCACGCCGTAACTACTGAACCGATTGCTTTGAAATTTTGCAGACGAAAAGTTAGAAGTCCGGATTAAAGAATAGGATACTTTTTATCCCTGAAAAATTGATATTCCCGAGGGAAAACAAAAATATAGTTTGCTTGATGGATGGATTGGAGACGGCGCTGTGTGTCGTTTAACAAGGTAAATGTAAATTTGTTGTGCATTATACCGCAATATAACCAAAATCCACGCGGGCGAAGCCGCGGGCGGAAAGCTATTAATACATAAAGAATTATCACCGCGACTAAATCTCTTGCAGTTTCCTCTTTAATGGTGGCTGTACGTCTTGACTTAACCTAAGTACTTAATCTAGATTAAATACTTTAAATTGGGCCGAATCGGCATTCAACGCGATACCATCAGCGTGAAGAAAACTGCGCCAGTTATTTCACCGATTTGTACTTCCCACCTTTTTGGTCCAGGCTAATTTGCCACAGTCAATACAAAATGCTACCAACCTGTTACTTGGTTTTTAAAACACGCGAAAGTAATGCCCAGCAGTCGCTTTATGTCGTTAAATCAGTAGCAGCTCGTAAGAAGTCAGTTTCTGCGTATCATCGTCACTACATAGTAAAACAAAGTCGCTTCCCGCTGTCCGTCTGTATGTATGCTTATATCTTTAAAAGTACGCAACGGATTTTGATGACGATTTTTTTAACAGATAGAGTGATTTATGAGGAAGGTTTATATTATTATGTTATAACTAGCTGTGCCCGCGACTCCGTCCGCGTGGAATAGTGACTAATTTCCCCCCGTTTTTTCCACATTTTCCAATATTTCTTCGCTCCTATTAGTCGCAGCGTGATATTATACAGCCTAAAGCCTTCCTTGATAAATGATCTATCCAACACTCAAAGATTTTTCAATTCGAACCAGTAGTTCTTGAGATTAGCGCGTTCAAACAAACAAACAAACTCTTCAGCTTTATAATATTAATAGATACATGCGTCTTATAGTAGAGACACACTGATTATTTGGAGGTTTCTAATGTGATGTTATATTTTTTGGTAAGTATATTGAAATCAGTATTGAACCCATGCGAAACCGGGGCGCATCGCTACTGTACAAAAAATAAAAATCGAGTTGTCGAAGGTATTTTTAACTGACGTAAAAAAATTGATAATGGACACACAGCAGGCAAAATTATTAATTTACGATTTAATATCTCTGAACATCCTGTGTTAATGTAATTAAATAGTATTGCAATATATGTATAATTATTATATACTATAGGTACATATATATCACAACCAAAATAGGGAAGGCAGAGCAAACGAACCGCTACATAGCCAAAACCATAACAACGTAAAAAGTATTTCAAAAGAATTAAAGCCTTGAAAATTTACTATAAAAAAAAAGTTAGCATGGTAGGTAATATTACTTCTGTATTAATGATAGTGGGATCACTAAATTGTAATTTAGAATCGGTTGCGTACGCGCAGGTGATAAATGCGATTAGTGCTTTAAATTCTGTTCTTCTGATCGTTAATTCCGATATAACGACCGATAATAACGATAACGATAAATATAATGGTCTCGTCGATGACGTTGGGATAGTGTGGATATACCCTTAAAGGTTGGAACATTTACTTTATCCAGATTTATTTTAATTTTAATATTCAACTTGATAATTCAAGTAAGTCAATTAAATCTCTTGAAAATGCATGTAAAACATCACGCTTGTGTTTCTATTTGGGGTAAACCTATACCATGAACAAAAAAAACCGACATTGAGTCGAGAACTCACAATGAATAAATAAATTATTATTTCTAACTTTACATAACAAAGTTCATGTTTGTGTTTATAACAATTACCTTTTTTATCCATGTTGGCAATGAGAAATAATAATAAATGTAAATATTTATAATTAAATTATTTATTATATTAAAGTCACAAACAAAACATTTATTTTAGTGTACCATTTTAAAAAGTCGGACCTATCTTTTCTTTTACTAATCAATTTTAAAAAAGTGATAACTAGGTAGATATTTAAATTATTGTCCTCATTTTTTAACTTTTTTTATACACTTAGTATGGCGGTCACGGAATGGAATTATAACTATTTTTAATTAAACATAATTTTTGATTAATTGAATAAAATGCTTATTATATATAGTTCAAATATCAGAAACAATTTACTAATTTATGCAGAAAAATTACAGAAATATACTTATTAATAAAAAATAACTAAATTTATCCTAAACTTATCCTAAGCTAAATTAAATCTAAAAAGGGTCACCGTGGCATGGTGCCCAAAAGGCTGGCAGCGTTTCCCCTTTGAACAGCTATGCTTATTCTTTGTGAAAAGTAGCTGCCAGCCCGTTGGTCGCCAGTGGCGTCGACCAGGTGCTTTTTCAACTCATTGAAAAACAACGTCGCGCTGGGACCCCATGGACCCAGAGTCTCGATTCCTACAGCTATAAAGTTATAGCAAGAACCGAGACCCTGATATTTTGTCCTTTTTTTTGTTTCGGCCGCTTCTGCCGCAGCGCCAGCTTTAACTGTGGTTCCGTGAAGGTGCGATGGGGCCAGGGTGTCGACGCAAGTTGCGTCCCAGACTACAACCCGGCCCATCCTCCACGGAATCAAAGACATACCGTCCGGTCTCTTGCCATCGTCCCGAGCAATGCCTGTTGGCTCTAAAACAGCGGGCACGTTGGCAGTGGCAAGGGACCGGCGGATAATATCATTTACAGCAGCGTGGCGTGAAAAGCGGCCTGCGCTCTTTTGGCAGGAAAGTCCATGGTGTCCGGATTGGTCGACGATGGCACCACAGGGACAGCGGTGTGGTGAGCACAGCGCAACCCCCAGCCTCAGCCCAACAGCTATCCTTAACGTTTCTGGCTCCAGGAAGGTTCCGATACTAGCCGAAGGATAGGCGTGGAGCCAGTCACCGGATTCCTTCCTTCCTGCAGCCAGAAGCCTCGCGCGATCTGGGCCTGAGCTGGAAATCAAAATTTTTGAATATGTCAATTTTGATAAGACTTCGTCCCAGCTCCGTTGGGAATTTGGATTTATAGGCAGATTTTGACCCGGACAAGCCATAAGCCAAGCATTTCTACTATCAGCCAAGCCTGTCGTCTCGTAGTTTACAGGACAAACCCTCAGAATTTTTCCTACGAGATTGGACGTGCTGTGGACAGAAGATAGAAATGCCGGTAATGCAACACTAGAAATTTTGCGAATATAATATCAGAATAATTTGATACAGATACTTGTCTATAAAATGTACTTCATAATTAAGCCAGCCATCATGGGGGGAGGCCTTTGCCCAGCAGTGGGACACAAATCCTGGCTAATAATAATAATTAAGCCAGTACTTTTTTCTCTTATTTAAATAATTTTGTTAATTCAACCATCATGTCCACAATTTCAAACACCAACTTGTATTAACTAATAACGATAAAAAGGATCGATACAAAACAATATGTTACCATTTTAACCGATTTTATTCCCCTATAAATATAAAACGGAGCTTCTTTGCCCATAAAATTGTATTTATTCGAGTTTTTGTCGTTAAATATCAAGACGTTTCGGCCGGCAGCCATTACAATCGATTACTGTCACAACCTCGTACCTGTTTTTATCGTATCATCGTATTTAAAACATTGACTCTTTTGGCATAAGGTTGAATTTGGAAATACGGAATTTGATGGGTTACGAGATTGGTGTGATGGGGTGATTTGATTCGATCTGAAACATTTTTAATCGATTTTATTTGCTTTTTTATCGATTCTTGGATTGTGGTTAATTCTGGTTTTAATTGGGAGTGGTTTGTTGTTTGTTTAGCAAGTTAACAATTACATTAACATTCAGAGATTATTTAATAATTTTTCCTGTGAGATAACACTTCTGAATTTCTTCAATGGGTCTCTTAAGAGGCAACTAAGGTAATAGAGGTACGCCTCAGGAAACAGACTAGACATTTGTCACTATTTATTACACCTCTTTCATCAAATCGAGTCTGACTCATACTTGGTCGGTTTTTTTACTCATCCTTGAAACCCCTTGCAACCTCTTAGGGGTAATACAACCCCTTAACTGCTCCAGAGACACCAAAAAATGACAATTAATAATCTAGCTCACGCGAGTCGAATCTCTCTACTGGCAAGTCCCAAAATACTCCAAAATATCATCATCATCACCTCATCATCAGCCTATATACGTCCCACTGCAGGGCACAGGCCTCCTCTCAGTATGAGAGGGCTTGGGCGATAGTTCCCACGCGGGCCCAGTGCGGATTGGGAACTTTGCTCACAACGTTGAATTACTTCGTCGCTGTGTGTAGGTTTCCTCACGATGTTTTCCTTCACCTAGTAGCTCGTGATAAATATCAAATTTTGATATCGCACATAAATTCCGAAAAATTCAGAGGTGCGAGCCCGGGGTTTGAACCCACGACGCTCTGCTTGAGAGGCCACAGTTCGAACCGCTGGGCTACCACGGCTAGATACAAAAAATATATATCAAAATCTACATAAACCCGTTCGATTAAGATGCGTATTGGGCATAAACAAAGAAACAGCCATTACGTCGTCCAGACCGGGGATTTATGGCTAGGGGCGGTTAGCCTGCGTCTTAGGGGAGGTGTGGGCAAAATCGAAGTCGGAATTAAACTTTGAATGCAAACAACGTGACTTAAAAAGCAAGCCGACGTTTTAGTTTCAAAATTCAATTTTGAAACTGTATAAAATACTGCTCGTGTGGCGTCGGGTTGGAATAATACCTCTCCATTTCTTCCGTGGATGTCTTAAGGCGACTAAGGAAATAGGTTTGGTATTTTTTTGAAAATATGACTTTCTGCTAAGTTTCTTGTGACAGATTCTTCTTGGCAATGATGGTCTTTCCAAAGCGCTTGTAGACTCGAAAATGACGTGTAAAAGTGCTCTTAGGAGCCTATTTGCATAAACAAAGTTAAAATTTAGGCGACAAACTAGGAACCTGTCACTATTATACTACCTCCTCCATCTGTTTCCAAATCTAAAATTATGCTAGAAGTGCCTCCGAAGCGTGATACAGTCATGATCATGGTTTTGTCTATGTCATGTTTCGTGCGCTCTGCCTCCTCCGTTTGGGAACATAAGATTGATTGTCTAAAAAAAACTATTTTTGTACATGATCAGGACTCAATTGGTTCGATGGTCCTTATTAAGTAAACTATTTGAGCGCGATCATCACACAAATTTGGAAAATGTTGTCTACTTCCATAATCTCACTACTTCTCTATTGGTTTCAAGAATCCGATTCTCATCTCAATCGATACTTGTAATCGATAAAACACAGGTTTTATAACTCTTATCTCAGTAACGATTTCTGGGAGCCCTTATCAGTGATATCTTGTATTCAACATCGAATGCTTTTGATGTGACGACGGGTGTCTTAAGTGTCTTGTTACACGAGATATGTGTTTGGTTTTGTGCAGTGTTGTTATGGATATCCATATCCGTAACCGAAACTATCGGATATCCGAAATAAAAAAATATCCATAACCGTAACCGAATCCGAAAAGAAAAGTTTCGGATAGTTTCGGATAGGGCGGAGTCAATATTACAACTCGTACGAATTAAATGTGCACTCCGCTAGAATGCGACACCACTTCCGGTACCTACTGACGTCACAGCGCGAGGTGCACAGTTAATTCGTACTATGACACGTCGTGACAAGTTTACAGTTCCTTAAAAATCTTATATCCGTAACCGAAATTATCCGAAACTATCGGATATCCGAAATTATTTTAATATCCATAACCGTAACCGAAACCGATATTATATTTTACCATTATCCATATCCATATCCGAATCCGAAATTATAATATCCATAACATCCCTGGTTTTGTGACAAAATTGTGTCTTGTTTGTGTAACATGGGAATCACTTAATAAATTTACTAACTGGCCCGGCGAACTTTGTTCTACTTTAGCAAGATTTTTTTCGCAAGTTCCAAAATTTTCTCGCAATTAAAACCTTCCCTGGACTACGGCAAAAAAATCAAAATCAAAAACAGGTAGACTTGCTTTGCTCGCGACTTCTATTCCGCTAATGCAGAAATTTTTCATACTAACTTTTTGTCACTCTTTTACCACCTTAAATAATGATTTTCCGAATAATGTTTTACACGTTTTTGAAGAGCTTCAATGAAGAACCCTTGTACTGAATTTATTCGATTACGTTACAAAACGGCAATGTTTTAAACTAACTTTTCAAACCCCCGTTTTAACCCTTGGGGTGAATTTCCAGAAATCCTGTCTTTTCGTTATAATAATTGCAACATAACCTTTAAAATTAACACTCATTTTGACACTGTGTAAACAAACTACATCGCACTAAAATCGAGACAAAACAAATTAAAAACCAACGCACCCACTTAAACACCAAAAAAACAAACAGAAACAAAACCAAACGCCCGCAAACAAACAACAAACTTAAATCACCTAAGTATTAGAGCAGACGCGAAACGTTAACAGCAAAATACCACATTAGCATAAGGACGCAACTCAGAAGATATTTCACCCGTCCTTAATAGGCGATAGGATTTTCAAGGGAGATTCGGGAAGTCATTAATGGTATAATTTTCATTGTAATAAACACTAGGCGATAAATATCAACCCCTTTTATTTATAGAGGGGGTGGCGGTCAAGATCTGTAGGGTTACGTGGGTTGGAATGCGGAAGAGGTGCAGCGAGACTGTGTACACGTTAGACGCCATTTTGTATTTAAATGTCAGATGTTTGACATTGGGAAATTTGGGTTGGTAGACAACTGAAGAAGTTGTAGGTTTTGTAGAGTAAATATCTTGGGCAGAGCACGCTTAACGCTGCCTAGACAGAACTACGACTGTTTCACGCTTTCTAGCCAATTTTAACACAATTTTAGGTATAAGAAAAGATGAAGGTGTAGTGTACAAGTGGCCAGCCCGTCATTTAGTTCGTTAGTCGCATCTTACAACATCCACGGAAGAATAAGAAGCGTATCATTTCGAGTTCAGAAAGCTGCTTGTGTTACTGGATTTTTGAATTCATGTGCTCTGCCTACCCCTCTTGGGAATACAGGCGTGAGAATATGTATGTATGTATGTATGTAGAATTACACTTTTCTAAGTCTTTCCAGGATTTTGTGTTCGTCGTAGGCAACAACGGAATTAAGTCTATACATTGTAGACGATGACTATCTGCTATCTTATGGAAGCCTGGTACCTGTCACCATTATATACCTTTTTGTTTATGTAAGATCCAAATATTATTTGAAAACTAACATACTTACACCTAATGAAAAAATAACTAACCAAAAATTAAACTGTGTGTAGCAAAAGAGCACCGAAGATCTGGAGGCATTTCCTCGCTGCATCGCAATGCTGATGCGTTGTATACGTTGGATACTGGAACAATATGCGTTGTCCTGTTAAATAAGTTGTTTATCAGTTGTATTGTAACTTATTTACATTAGTTATATTGACACCCTGTTACTAACCGCTATTGGACGTGTATCCGAAAACAAAAATTAATGAATTAAAATTATCACCAGAGAAGTCTCTTACACCCTGTGAAGTTTTTTGATGTTGTCTTCCAAATTTTACAAGCGGGCTTTTTATTCCAATCGATCTCATGTAAGGTAATCCCACCCAGCTCGTAATAACTCACTTACCCCACTTCATTTCCACATTTCTAAAGCTATTGCTGATCAACCGAATTCCTGGTAGTAATTATATGAACCCTTTCCACACTAAATTACAAGCGTAGCGCAATTACTCTGTAATATTCAAGTGTTAGCCGTTTTATGGGTTTTACTAATTTCTTGGGGGGACAGAATTTTGTTTGTAATTTGCCGTCTTGCGACTGAGTATTTTTGCATCGATTCTTGTTGAATGCTCTGGCAAATTAGTTAAATTGTTTACAAGGATTGTTGTAGCAATCGTTGTGGCGAATGTTGTAGGAATTAGGAGCATGGCATCGAATTTGACGGCTTTTAAGTTGATAGATGTTTTAACTTTTGTCAAATTTAAAAGAGTCACCAAAAACAAATAATGTAGGTACACTTGGAATACCAATTTCAATATAATGTTCTATATTTTCGGATTTAGAATTATACTTTTCTAAGTCTTCCGTGGATTTTGGACTCGTCGTTCATTTAAAAACTGAACTATGTCAGACAAGGGCACCCCCAAGGCATGGTCCCTACTGATGCTGGCAGCGTTTCCTCGCTGTATCGCAATGTCGAGCGAGAAAATCGCCAGCTCTTCGGTCTCCAGTTCCAAATTAAATAGCGAAGTAGGTATTATCTAATAGGGACAGGTTGCTAGCCAGTCGCCTAAAGCTTACATAAACCTATTCCTTGATCCCCTTTCAATACATTCACGGAAGAAAAGAAGAGGTGTTATTCTAACCACCACACCACTGCTAACTTAACACACTAAGTGTTTGTGGTCATCAGATGTTTTAACAAAACACTATCGCCTTAATAGTCAAAACTTGTTCACTGGCTCATTACCTTCCACAGTAAACCAGTCACGAGGTTTAGAATCAATTACCAAGCCAATATAACAAACAAACGTGCTTTGATATACCTAAACATCTGACAAGGACGTCAGTTCCGAGAATCGAAAAGTCGACATACGTGCATCGGTTCTTTACCGATTTTTATCAAAATCGAAACGGGTTTTGGTTTGAAACCATTAAAATCTCGACGATTCGACGAACAATAAAATTTAATGTCTCTATTCGACGTGATCGAGCGCGATAAAATGGTTCTCTTTAGGTTTTTTCTAACAGTTTTCGATCAGAATTTGGTAAGTCTTCACGGCATCTTTCTATGTAAGTTTGTCGGTCAGAATTAGCAATAGCTCTGTACCTTAATCTGTCATCTACCTATATATATATATCACTGGACAATTTTTACACCAATCACCTAGTCCCAAAGTAGGCAATTTAATGCTTGTGTTATGGGTAGGGGAAGTACGGACAAAATGACAGGGTGTTTTGATTTTGAATAATATTTTTTTATTTAACGTAACTACAATCAGTTATCTCTATTAATAATCATCTTTGGTTATTTGACTATCAGTAAAACACCTATTTAACTAAATACGAGCAGTAACAAAATAATTATTAGTCATTCCTTTAGACAATAGCAAAAACCATTTTGTCCATATAGTATGGGCAAAATGACATACTGTAGTAACTAAACGCATGGCTTTCCCCCCACTCTCTCTCTTGTACTTAAGCATTGTACTAGTGCATATATCGTCTCGAAATAAAAACTCGGATTAATTAATAAAATAAAATTATAATTAATAAAATTATGTTGGGCACTGGTTTTAACTAAAACACTCTGAAATTAATTAATCCGAGTTTTTATTTCGAGACGATATATGCACTAGTACAGTGCTTAAGTACAAGAGAGAGAGAGTGGGGGGAAAGCCATGCGTTTAGTTACTACACATACCACGTGTGATGCCCGTGGGTGTCGTAAGAGTCGACTCTGGGAAAGGGTTAGTGTATTGTGGGCGATGGGCTAGGAACCTGTCACTGCAATAACACGTTTAACCATCTGGTTACCCTGAATTTGCTATGCGTGGCACAGGAATTTTGAATTCATGTGCTCTGCCTACCCCTCATGGGAATACAGGCGTGAGAATATGTGCATGTGTGTTAGTGTGTGTGTAAAATGATATACAAAGTAATGACATATAAAGTATACTCAAATAATAATAAAGGACAAAATTACTTACCTTACTCCAGTTTTAGGAGCACAGGTCGCAAACAAAGCGTTTAGTCATCTTTGTTTGTATGTCTTCCTAATGTGGCATGAGGAACGCCAAATGTCTTTGCAACCAGTTCCCTATCCCATTTTGTTACTTTCCATGCTTGAATAGCTTTGTCCATGCTCTCTTGGTTCCATGACTGCCGATTTGTCGTTCTGTTATAATTTCGCAACATCTCATTTACAAAATATATATATATCTTGAGTATCATAAGCTTTACGGACAAAATGACATACCTATGTCATTTTGTCCATTATGAGGGTATGTCGTTTTGCCCAAAAGTAGACAAGAAGTTTAAAAACTCACAACTTTTAAAAAATACGAGATATCGTATAAAATGTTATATAAATAAGTAGCTCATATCACAGCCTTTTGGTTTTAGTACGCGTAAACATAATAATCAACATATAATTCATCAAAAAACAAGGAAATCCATCGAACAAAATAAACTTTGGCGGGCACAAAACACGTTATGACTCGTCACTCCGGGAAGACTGGACCAACCGCGCCGCATGTTTCCCAGGATTCTCCAAATGTAGACTGCCACCTGAGCATGTGGCAGTGAACTCTCTAAAGCCCGCCAATTTCGAAATAAGCCCACTATCTCGTTTTGTCCACATATGTCATTTTGTCCGTATTTCCCCTACTAGACAACGGATAAACTTACTTATATATATACAAACATCCAAGACTCGAAAGCAAACATTCGTATTCATCATACAAACATCTGCCCCGACCGGGGATCGAACCCGGGACGTTAAGCTTCACAGTCAGGTTCTCTAACCGCTGGGCTATCTGGCCGTACCTGTGCTTAGCTACAAAATTACTGATTTGCTACTAATTATTGATTAGTGAAGTGACCACGGACCAGCAAGCGCAGCGTAGGACGTCCACCTACGTAAGAAGGACGGACAAACTTATAAAGGTCGCTGAAAAACGCTGGATGCAGGTCGCTTCCTACATATCCTTATAATAATATAAGTCTAAACTATTCCTCATCTCGGAGCCATTTCAAACGTAATTTAAGACTTTAACGTCCACAAAAGAGGTAGGTATAATAGTGACAAAATAGTTCACCTCTCACCTAAGGTATACCTAAATCTATTTCCCTAATCGCCACTTACGACATCTACTGCGGAAGAAACGGAGAGGTATTGAAGGGTGTTTCTTGAGACTTCTCATTCCCCTGGCACATGTTTGTCTATTATAAAGCCTAAAATCATAGTTATTATGACATCATAATAACTATGATTTTAGGCTTTATAATAGACAAATTATCAGAAAGTGGTGCCTATTTAAGGGACATTATTACGCATTAATCAAAATCGTATTTAGTTGCAAATTGATCGATATTTTTTTAAATAAGTATAGCCAGGGGAATGATAATTCTCAGGAATTACCCTGAACCTGTGGGTATAAAAGCATTTTGGTCATTTAATCAAGCAAGTGATTCTAAAATTATAATCACCTGTATTATACAGTTAATTTTAAAATGCATGCTGGACATTTAATGCTACGTTTCATTGTTTAAAGTGAAATCCAGACATTTTGACGCCGGTTACAAGCTTTGTCTTCTAGACGTTACGAAAAAGTGAAATGTATGTAACTCTTTATGTATGAATCAAACTCTTTATTGTACAATACAAAACATAAGTACAAAGGCGAACATATCGCTTAAGGGATCTCTTCCTGCTGACCTTCAAGCGATTGACAAAACATGTGAAATTAGAGTAGACACACAAAGAAATTTCAGAGAGAAATAAACAAAACCGTTAACGTAAAATAAATAAATACATTCTAATAAATTAAGTACATATAATACAATACATAATCGACAAATAAATATTAAAATTAATATACTACTTTTTAAATACATAAACCTACATGCACTACCCAACACTAACCAAAATACATACAACACCGCACACATTCAGGAGGAGCCGTCGAGCCAGTACTCCTTCAAACGATTCCGCAGGGTCGCAACGGTCTGCGATTTCTGAATCTGGTTACTATATGTATACTTACACGTCTTTAATATACCTACACATCCACGCCTATATTTCCAAACAGGGTTGGCCGAGCACACAAAAAGCTACATAGACAAAATCTTGGCCATTTCACGTTCTGCGTTAACACTTTTGGCTCCATTTCTTCCGTAGATATCGTAAGAGGCGACTAAGGAAATGGGTTTAGGTATTCTTTAGGCGACAGGTTAGCAACCTATCGCTATTATAGCTTTTCCATCTGTTTTCAGACAAATACATAGTTATAATCATGGTTATGTCTATTTCACGTTTCGTGTGCTCTGCCTACTCCGTTTGGGACCATAGGCGTGATTAATATGTATGTATGTGTGGAAGCTATTTTTATATTAATAATACAAACGCACTAGCAGAAGTAGAGAGACGGCGCGGCGTACTGGCTTCACGGTATCGGTTGTAATATACGAAATCAAACGAAGACGCGCGCACATGTTCATGGTACATTTACAGATGTCGGCTTAGATGATAGAATATGCCTGTCACTGTCCTAATAGAGATGTCACATAATTACAAGTTGTCTATGATAAGACATGAGTATAACCCAACAGTTTATAATAAAACAACTACATTGTAGTTAAACAAGTACTGGTCACACCTGCGCCATTTGCCGATGGAACGAGATCAAAATGGCCGCTATAACAAAATGGCGGCGTTTCGTAAATCACGAGATATAACTATTACACGCAGGTTGAAATATTATAAAAATAATGTTTGTTTCTGAGAACGGCTCGGTGCGGCCACTTGGTATCGTCGGGGGGGAAAATGTTACAGCTACAACATCTCGCTTGTATTCCCAAATGGTAGGCAGAGCACACGAAACGTGGTAAAGCGATCTGCAAACTATTTTTGTTGAAAAATTTAACGGATAACTCACTTTCATTAAATCGAGTTTAGCTCGACATGTTTCGGACTAATTCGTAGCCCTTCATTTAGGAGCCGCGGCGCCTGCAGCAGCCAAGCGCGAACTGCGCGCCTCCGCTCTCTTCGCGTGACATTAGTCCGAAACACGTCGAACTAAACTCGATTTAATGAACGTGAGTTATCCGTTAAATTTTTCAACGATAGTGAGTCTTATGGTAGTTTAATGTTTAATATTATCCCTACTTTCTTAAAACCTAGCCAAATATGCCGAGGACTGTAAATAGGTAAGAAAGTAAGTTAGTACCTAAACACTTAATTGAACAAAAGAAAATAACACGAAATACAAAACAAACAAATGAAATGGCTAAGTACAAAGTCGGACTTGTCATTTAAGGGATTTCTTACAAACAACCTTAGAGAGGCAAAGACCAAACTTAATATTTGAGACCGACAAAACGGGTACTACAATAAACATGATGAAGTTATTTACTAAACTTTTTTTTTTTTTTAAACTACTATTAATGGTATTGATAAAAATCTGATGCGGGTAGTTCAATCAGACTCCTACGTACTTAATTATAATTACGTCCCGCCTACTAATAAAAACAAGTGAGAATCACGAAAGTTTCAAACATTGCAGCTTAAGCATTTAGCTTAGTAACTTTTCTTAGCACAAATACGCATTTTTTCCCACTTCTCCTTCACTTATCACTTGTGTCGACACGTGCCCGGGACATCGACACGTCCGCGGCCTTTCAAGATGCCGCTTCTGATAGCTCAGCGCTGCGCTGGCGCAAGGCATAAGCGGTTAGGCCCTGCGCAGACGACATACTATCCGCGATGAATTTTTTAATCTGTGAAAGTAGAACCGATGGAATTGTATGCAGTAACGCACACGACGCGCAGAAAGTCCGGCGCACAAAGCGTACAATCCACGCAGACTTTTTGTACGCTGCAGACTCGATCGCACAAAAAATCTGTCGTCTGCGCTGCCCCTTATCGTTGGACACAATTACTGCTGGGCACGAGTCATCGTCAAAGAAAGAAAAAAAAGAAGGAAAGACATTTTTACTAACACAAAATTGACACAGAATAAATATTTTTGTTAAACTTATCTAAAAAAAAACATGTAGGTACATACATACAATCACGATGTTGCCAAATGGGGTAGGCAGAGCACACGAAACGTGATATAGACAATATCACGCTTATGACTATAATCACGCTTTGCAACCACTTCTAGCATAATTTTAGATTTGAAAACAGAAGAAAGAGGTAGTACAATAGATACAGGTTGCAAAGATGGAATAACTAGCATAGTGACAGGTTGCTAGCCTGTCACCTAAAGCATATTGTAGTTTTTTAAATCTAAAAAGTGACTACAAAATGTGGAACAGGCATCGCTTTGACCATGTAACGTTTCGTTGTTCTGGCTTCCCCATTTGGGAATAGAGACGTAACGTCTAATATAGTATGTTTACTTGATGCAAATTTTATTTATTTTCCATCGTTCCCGTATCTGGTATCAATATTTTATAACTCTTTAAAGATAAACAATAAATAAGCAGTAAGAGATCTGCAGTAAGGTTGTGAGTTAAGTAAATTATTGGATCAACACTTTCGAGCACATTTTATCACAGCTCCATTTATAATATACCTTTTACTTAATAGTTGCCCCTAAAACCTCGTCATCTCCTCTCCCCATCCATTTCACAATCCCAACTCACCCCAATCCATCCACAATACGCTTCAGCTTAAGAATTAAGCCAGCTCTCACATCTTTTACGAGCGTTCACTGTAAAATTGGTAACAGTTCTGTGGACGTCGTTTACGTTAGCTTAGAATGTTAAGGATCACCCTTGACCTCTGTTTCGCTTGTTTCGGCCATTTTGAATTAGATTTTTGAAGCAGGTCTTTGACCCCGGGGTCCGAGCAAGTCTGAACTTGCTAAAGATTTGTTCAGCAGGCTTGTACGGAACAATCGATCGATCGTCATAGACGGCATCGGTCAACGTCAATCGAAGTTGATCGATTGGTCAGAGTGCAGTGAATGAAAACGGTCATGCATTCGTTAAGAGGGCATAAACATTATTTACGAACGTATATAACATCAGGTAGGGGAAGAGAAACTCAGGGGCAGGGCAGGGGTAAGAGGCACCACAGACCATAACTCGTCGAGTTATGAGTGAGTATGGTCTGTAAGATGCGATATGGAATTAGAGATCAAAGTTGTAAACAAACGTGTTGCCATTGCAATAAAAGCAAACGCAATTAGGAAAACTTAAAATTCAATAATTACGCTAGATAAAAATGAGTACAACTAATTTATAAGCAGAATAAAACCGTGTGAACATATGTAAACATTTAAATGAACAAAGGAAATAGCACATCTTTTTTAAATTGCAAATTTGCTTATTTTATAATTATGCCACTGGCAATGGTTAGAAATTGTAAACATTTGGTCCGTATTTTTATTCGTATTCATATCTATATAATTAATTGTCCAGTAAAAGTGATGAATCAATGAAATATTGTTCAATTTGCAATGGACGACACTTAAAAGATCGTGGGTAGACCGCTTTTTTACCTTCGCGCTTAGTTTCCATTTTATACATCATATAATTCGTTTTTTGACATCTGTCGTGATCGAATGTGTTCCCTCCCGCTTATGCGTTCTGTTGTTGAGTTTTAGTTTGATGTTAAGTTTTGTTTTATTTCGTTATTTGTTTTTGTTTGATTGTTAAATTTGTGTTTGTCGTTCGTCTGGATCCATACGAACACAAGTATAACGTCGTATTTTCAAAAGATATCACATAATATGCAACGAATATTGCTATGCATCAATAAACTAAAATTAGTTAAAAAATTAATATAATAATATATAAATTAGTAACAAAACAGGTTTACTACCTCTGGAATGTCACTTTGACATTGACAGTTGGTTGTTTACATTATTGATCTCTAATTCCATATCGCATCTTAGTGCCCTCCTGCGTTTCTCTTCCCCCACCTGACCTTAGTGGTTTTGGACCAATATTTAAAAAATCGTGAAAAATATATTAACTCTTATTTAGCCATGAAAAAAATATGGTTAGACTAAACATATTCTGTAAATTTACAATAAAATTGTTTCATTTGTAATTACATTACAATCAACGAGGAAAAAAGTAAAGTAATGGTTCTATTTTGAAATTATGTAAAATGATATTTGAATAATAAAAACCAATAATTTGATTCATGTAACAACGTTATTCCCTAATAGACTATATTGTTTATCAGATAATAACAAGTTTATATCGTTTGTGGTAAATTTTAATGGAAAATTTTCAAGTGAAAGACAGCTCTGACGCGTATTTTTGTAAAAACCCTTCAACAAATTGGTTAAGTAAAAGAAATCTGTGTTGCTTATAAAATAATATTTACCGTTACCTAATCCCAAGAAAAAGAGTTTATTTATAATATGTTACAGTAGTTTTTCTTTAAAAACTTAATGATTTATAACTTTGTAAAGCATTTGAAAAACATCAAAATCGCCGAATCGTGTTTGCACTCTCTTAACGATGACGCTTGCGAATTAACGCGAAATCGTATGGAGAAGTGTCGACCGCAGCAGTTGTACAAAAATGCCGCTTGGAGGCGCTGTCTCGGTTTCCATACAATTTCGCGATTCGCAAACGAAATTTTTTGTTGAATCCCGACCGTTTTTATTACACTAAGCACTCTGGTAGCTTCAGTCGATCGATACCGGTCGACTAACCAATCGATCGATTGCTTGTCGACGGCACCGGTCGACACTGATCGATTAACCCGGCTATATTCCATTCTATCATCGATCCATCCCGTCGATCGACGATCGATCGATTGTTCTGGTAACACGTAAACGACACGCGCGTGGTATAAACTATCGGTATTAACGACTATTTTCTGACTTATCTAGATTGACAATGACTGGTATAGGGGCAGCGCAGACGGCACACTTTTTGTGCGATCGAGTCCGCGGCGCACAAAAAGTCTGCATAGATTGTATGAAATGTGCGCCGGACTTTTTGCGCGTCGTGTGCGTTACTGCATATAATTCCATTCCTATTTTCACAGACTAAAAAGTCCGTCGCGGATAGTCTTTCGTCTGCGTAAGGCCATAGGCTATCTCGCGCGCATCCGCAGCAACTGGCAGATATTAGTTTTGTCTGTAACCATAAAACACACCAGTTGTTTCTTAAAGCACAAGTCAATGGAACTACCATCTTTTTTTACGGTTCCGTATCCAAAGGGTGAAAACGGGACCCGATTACTGAGACTTTGCTGTCCGTCCGTCCGTCTGTCTGTCACCAGGCTGTATCTCACGAACCGTGGTAGCAAGACTATTGAAAAATTCACAGATTATGTATTTCTATTGCGGCTATAACAACAGAATCAATTTTGTAAAGACGAAGATTGACATGTCACTGATAATTGATAATTGACTGATAGTGAAAATTAACGGATTACTCACGTTGTACCTATATACCGAGATTAGCTCGACATGTTTCGGATCAATCCGTGATCCATCATCTGGAGCTACGCGCCACGGCAGCGGACAGACGCGCACTGACTGCTGTCATGGCGCGTAGCTCCAGATGATGGATCACGGATTGATCCGAAATAAACGTAAGTAATCCGTTAATTTTCACTATGAGTGAGTCTCACGGTAGTTTTATGTGTCATAATTGACTGGTTCGTTAAGCCTTGACAAAATAGAGTTCCCTTCTCCCTTTTCTCTCTTCCATTTAATCTCCATAGATGACAGATTCAGCCAGCTAATAAAAATCACAATTACTGTTACAATTTATTTGCATCATACATAAAATGAGTGTAACCGCGAGAGCCGTGGGTACAGCCGCAGCGTTTAGTAATCTGCGTCGGCGCAATCAGCACGATCCATCACAGTGGCTGCATTACGTAAAAATTACGATTACCGTAATGAAATAGAGGAGAGTGAGAGATGCTGGATGTGTCTGGAGCACAGACTTATATCGATGACTTAAGTGTATGTACTTCGCGTGTTAAAAAAGGGGCCAAACGGAGAGCAATGCTCTTCCTTTTACGTGATTTCATTTAGTTTTGTACCACTTAGATTAGGTTTAACTGCCTAGAGACAGGACAACTTGAATAAGGCGGCGTCACCTTTGTATAGGTTTCACTCGGACTGTCAATCCTCATCACTAAAGCGCTCATCGGCGCTGTTCCTACAAAAGTCGCTATGTGCATTTTTTCGATTTTTGGTTTTTTTATGCCATTTTGAACCTTACGTCCATATAAGTATGCTCTAAAAACGGCGCGCTGACAGTTTCCATTCAGAGTTTTTATTGCTCCGCAGACTCGATCGCACAAAAGTCTGTCGTCTGCGCTGCCCCTAAATCATACCTCAATCTATTTCCTTAGCCGCTTCTTACCACTCACAGAAGAAACGGAGAGGTGTTATTCTAAACCCGACACTAGTAATCTGGGGTCTTTTTTCTTCACCATCACTCGGTAACCGACTCACCATCTTGTTGCACTACTACCACTACATTTCAAAAATAAATCCTCACTCTTACAAACAAGACTCAGGGGTCATAAACCTGTTACTTCCAGAGCCCTAACTCCTCGTTGAGACAGACAGTCGCTCAAAATAATTACGGAAGGCAGCTATCATTACAGGCGACGATTAGTTTTCGAGATAGCCGCGCTCCTCTGCACACATTCCTTAATAAAAATTATATTAAACCACCCGCCGAAGGTTGTGCAACCCTGCCATTGTTTGTTCGAGGAAATTGACGTTTCAATTGTCCGCCATTGCGGATAAAGTTGTTTGATTGTGATTTTTTTATCATAAGTTGAATTGTTTATAGAATTATGGCGCCGTGACAGCTAGATCAACATGAATGTTTTTGTGACAAAAAAATTGCGAACAAATTTATAATTTTGCGATTGTACCTTTAACAACAAGTCAGTTATGCATATTGTAGAAATTGCCGGATGGCAAATTTTTAAAAGCTATTTACCAGTGTTTCTTCTGATATAATCGATACGGTGTTTTAAATAAAATTCTTGTCACTGTTACATTTAACACCAAAACGTAAATAAACTTAGTAGTATTCGTAGCCATACATTGAGTTGATATCATTAAGATAAAAATGACATCACCTTAAATAGTTACCTCATTTTTGCGATAGTATAAAATATCAAAGCCAAACAGAGGTATTAGGTAGCCTAATACCTCTGTTTGGCTTTGATATTTTATATTCCAATAAAAAAAAATTGCTAACAAAACCTGTCACTCATGCTATCTGATCGACTAATATTAATATTAGATTTGAAATATTTTCATATAATTCCTTTTAACAACTGTATCTTAAAAAATACCTACAATATTTTTGTGTAGTATAAACAAACATACTAACGCGACTCAATTTTTGCTACTTATCCGTGATTTGCAAATGCGACTTATTTTGTCCTAAATAATATCGTTACAAATATATTTACCTCTATCGTTCCTAGTCACCATCATCATTCAGCTTATGTACCTCCCGCTGCAGGATACAGTCTCATCATATTATCATCATATTCATCATCGTCGAACTTGGGTATTGTTCCTGATTAGAAACTACTGATTAGGAAGGCCGTGATAGCCCAGCGGTTCGAACTGTGGCCTCTCAAGCAGAGGGTCGTGGGTTCAAACCCCGGGCTCGCACCTCTGAATATTTCGGAATTTATGTGCGATATCAAATTTGATATTTATCACGAGCTATTCGGTGAAGGAAAACATCGTGAGGAAACCTACACACAGCGACGAAGTAATTCAACGTTGTGTGTGAAGTTCCCAATCCGCACTGGGCCCGCGTGGGAACTATCACCCAAGCCCTCTCATACTGAGAGGAGGCCTGTGCCCTGCAGTGGGAAGTATATAGGCTGATGATGATGATGATGAGAAACTACACACAACACTGAATTGTTGTTTCCTGGTGACGTTTTATTTCAGAAAAACTCCTCTGAATCGGTTTGAGGTGGAATTAGAGCAATAGGGGCCATTGATATAGGTACAAATCTATTTATGCTAACAGCTTACTAACCAATATCAGCCACATCGAACACATGTCCCCTTAAAATATACCATTGGAACTACTAATAAAGACGGCCGTCTGTCCGTGTCAGCCACGCTTGGTTGTCTTCCAAATTATTCAGAGGGTAGATACGGATCTGCATCGACGGTCGATTGCAGCCCGTGGAAATTGTGATTATAAATTTTAAAAGTGTAATAGAGAAAAAGGTTTCGAACACCTGGTTTTAAGTACTTGGGAGAATAGGTTATTTACACCGATTTTGGGAGTTTTAGAACTTTCAGTCGTATCATTATATTTTTTTCCGTGTGTTGTGGATCACCTCTCCAGTTCTTCCGAGAACATCATCAAAGGAAACTACGAAAAAAGGTAAGGTACAGGCTATCAACCTGTCATTATATACCTCTTAACTTAAAACCTAAAAAATATGCTAGAAATGGCTAGAAAACGTGATATAGTCATGGATTTGTCTATATTGAATTCGTGTAGGTATTTTTCGGTTTATTTAACAATATGAAGTGATTCAAGGGGGAAGTGTAATCCATGCGTATTACAGTACAGAAACGCAGATAATTGAAGAGCTTCTTAATGTGTTATAAATCTGTACTATATTTTAAACTAGCTTTCCGCCCGCGGCTTCGCCCGCGTGGAACTCGGTTATATTGCGGTATAAAGCACAACTATAAGAAAACTTCTCGTTTCAAACGATAGATCGATAGTCGATCGATATCGATGTATCATCGATTGATATCGATCTATCAAGCAAACTATATTTTTGTTTTCCCTCGGGAACATCAATTTTTTCCGGGATAAAAAGTACCCTATTATTTAATCCGGACTTCTATCTTTATGTCTGCAAAATTTCAAAGCAATCGGTTCAGTAGTTACGGCGTGAAAGCGGAACAAACAAACAAACAAACTCACTTTCTGGCTTATAATATTAGTAAGGATAGTAAGGATTAGCACAGCCGTGCAAAGCAGAAACGGGTCGCTAGTTTTATATAATAATATATGGCAAAATGCGTTTACAAAGTCTTGGACGAAAGCGACTCGTAATTATACGTCACACAAGTAAATAATGTCGTAATACATAATCTACCTGAACACGCAATGTCTGTCTATTTGTCGCAACCTATTGTATTTTGACAATAGATTGTGTTTTCCGTCACCCTTCTAGCTTTGCGACATTATAATATGGAAAGATAATATGTGTGGCGCAAGACATAAATATAGTATGCGGCATTTTGATTTCGGGTTTCGAATAAATTGTAATACTAGGTAAGTAGACACTTTATTGTAAAAAACATGAAATACAGCTACAAACAAGATGGTGGAGTATAAAGGACTTATCCCTTAAGGGATTACTTACACCTAACCTTTGGACAGAGAGGTTGAGAACGACCAATGAGAGGCTACAATAAGCAGGGTGAAATATAGTTTAAAAAATTTTAAACAAAAATAAAACCGACTTCAAATAAGCAATATTTTGAACGTATTCTGTTTACTGAATGTAAAATCTTGACTTCATCAACAAATTACCGAAAACGCCGTACCTACATCTCCATATAAAATTTGAAGAGTTTCTCGATTTCTCCAAGATTCCATCATCAGATCCTGGTTTCGTGCCAATGGGACCAATTATTAAAAAAAAAAATTAAAATCGGTCCAGGACAGGTCTCCGAGATATCGAGTAACATACACACAAAAAAAAAAAATTAGGTCGAATTGAGAACTTCCTTCTTTTTTTGAAGTCGGTTAAATATTCACAAAATGCTTCATAAACAATAACTACATAGATATACATAGGTAATATACGTCATGGGTCAGGCAGAGAACACGAAAGACAAAACAAACAAAACCGTGGCTATTTCACGCTTCTTAACCATTTTTAGCAAATTATTTAAAGGCTTAAGTTTCATGGATTTAAGTTGGCTGGTACAGTAGTTACAGAAGGCTTAGCACGGCAACACGCTCTAGTCGCGTCGCGCGCGGGACAGTCTACCTGTCACTTTCTAACGTCCCTAGTTAGACAGTGACAGGTATAGTCTATGTCGCGGGTATCTCTACTCGCGCCCTGTCGTGCTAAGGGGACAGGTTTCTAGGCTGTCGCCTTAAAATATACCATAACCTATGTATGACGAGATTAATGAATGTAGATGAAGCAAAAAAGGTATGTCAGGATCGTAGCGAGTGGAACAAAGTAGTCTCTGCCTACCCCTGTGGGAAAAGAGGCGTGACGATATGTATGTATGTACCTATTTCTTCAGTCTCCTCTTACGACATCCATGGAAATAATAGAGAATTGTCTTTATACTCGTGGTAAATTCCACGAGCTATTCGGTGAAGGAAAACATCGTGAGGAAACCTGCACACAGCGACGAACTAATTCAACGTTGTGTGTGAAGTTCCCTATCCGCACTGGGCCCGCGTGGGAACTATAGCCCAAGCCCTCTCATACTGAGAGGAGGCCTGTGCCCTGCAGTGGGACGTATATAGGCTGGATGATGATGATGATGTCTTTATACTGCACACACCACACGGGAAAAATAAATATAGATAATACACAAATAAATATTAACCAATGGTAATATACTCGTTACTAACTAATTTTTATTTAGACACTAGGTGTTGCCTGTGACTCTATCAGCTTACGGTAATACAGCTTATTCTTATTACTCAATCTTGCGGTGACTAAAAATATACACTGTTTTAGTATAAGGTGTCCAAATTATAAGAAATAATAGGCAAGCTTCTCTTGACTACTGTCAAAGAAAGTTGGGAAAGACCTATACACTACAATATCTTAACTAATACAATAATAATAATTAATAGCGTTGCTGCACCTTACTGATGCAGCAACTCATGCTGAGCGAACCAATTTCAATTCTCTTGTGTCAACAAGACTGTAGTTTAAAGATTTTTAGTAATTTATATTTGGTGATGGCTTCGTTTTTCTTTAATATAAAACAAATGACGCCTAAATCGAAACAAGTGGCAGAAGATGTAAATTCTAAATTCAAAATGACACATTGACCGCTTCGCGCCGCCGGCGCAGGCTTCCCCCTCCACCGATACGATGAATCGCATTCAATACGGATCTGTGAACCGTGACCATACATCGGTTTGGGGCAAAGATTAAGTGTAGAACAGAGGCGTCATTCTAATTTCAACGGAGAAATAGTGAAAATAAAAACTAGTTAACATTTGTGTTAAATCGTGTTCAAAGAACAGAAAATCCCACGCAGCTCGGCAACCTCTGACGCTGAATTGCACGCGGATAGGATACATAAACAATTATAATATTATTATAATATACCTAATAGTAGGTAATTTGTTTGTAAGAATTCTATAAAATAACATTACATGTATAGCATTGTAAGATAAGATAACATTAAATCAGGTAACAACTCTCCGTTGCGTCCGACAGAGTTACTGACAAATGTCATTTAGTTTTTTTTGTTCACCATTGAAGTTTACCGAAGAGGTAAAAATGAAACGTGTTATAAGAAATGGTCCTTTCTATCCGGCAAATCATTTTGGCACACGATGCGCCTACCATCCTGTATTATTTCAAAATAGGGTAGGCAGAGCTCAAGAACCATAGTCAAAACTAAGGCTATTTCACGCTTCATTGACACTTCTAGCTTAGTTTTAGAGTTTTAAGTTTAGTTGACAAGTACCTATAACAGTGACAGGTTGTTAGCCTATCGCCTAAAACAGATAAACCTATTTTCCTCCCCCTCTTACGACGCGGACTGGAGAGGTGTTATTCCCCGGCACCACACAGATGCCCACATCATATTCCGTGTGGTGTCGGACATAGATTCTTCGACACCATACAATTGTCGCTTCTGTCAATTTAATCTTTGTACAGATTGAAGAGGCGAGTGGTGATTAGACACGGTCCGCCGCTCGCCGATAATCGCCTCTATTGGCACGCGGGAAACGCGACAATTGTCCCTCACACAAATTATTGAAATCACAGACTATATTTTAATATCAAGGTTGAACGGGTTGAGTCGAAACATACGAGTATAAAGGGGTGACGACTCGGGACTTTTTTGTTACAATTCCGTCATATTACGGAAAATAGTCCAATTAGGTAGGTCCAACTTCGAGAAAGAGGCCAATCGACGAATCCAACTCGGCTGGGCAGCGTTTGGAAAGCTACGCAACATCTTTTCGTCGCAAATACCGCAGTGTCTTAAAACGAAGGTCTTCGACCAATGTGTGTTGCCAGTGATGACATACGGAACAGAGACGTGAACGCTTACTATGGGCCTCATCAGAAAGCTCAAAGTCACGGAAAGGGCGATGGAGAGAGCGATGCTCGGCGTTTCTCTGCGAGATCGAATCAGGAATGAGGAGATCCGCAGAGGAACCAAAGTCACCGATATCGCTCGAAGAATCGCCAAACTTAAGTGGCAGTGGGCAGGGCACATAGCTCGTAGAACTGACGGCCGTTGGGGCGGAAAGGTTCTAGAGTGGCGTCCACGTACCGGCCGGCGCAGCGTGGGTAGGCCCCCCGCAAGGTAGACCGATGACTTGGTGCAAGTCGCGGGAAGCCGTTGGATGTGCGCAGCGCAGGACCGGTCATTGTGGAGATCCTTGGGGGAGGCCTATGTCCAGCAGTGGACGTCTGTTGGCTGATAATGATGATGATGATGATGATGATGACTGAAACTATACAGACAAAATCGTACTTCACGTGGATGGCTTTAGATTGGCCTGCATGGTTTTAGATTTTAACAGTTAAAAGGTTCTTTGTGGAGTTCGGTTTAGAGTAACACCACGCCATTTCTTCTGCAGATGTTGTAAGAGGTGACTAAGGAAATAGGTTTAGATTTATGCTTCAGGTGACAGGCTAGCAACCTGTGACCATTATAGGTACTTCTTCCATCTATGTCTAAAAATAAATTATGCTCAATGTGGCAACGTAAAAATAAAATTTAAAAAAAAACCGACTTCAAATTAGCAATATTTTGATTCTGTTTACTGAATGTAAATTCTTGATCAACAAATTACCGAAAACGCCGTACACCTCCATATAAAATTTGAAGAGTTCCCTCGATTTCTCCAATTTTATTGGAATATTAGCTACAATAATTTTAAACAAAAAAAAAAAAAAACCGACTTCAAATTAGCAATATTTTGAAAGTATTCTGTTTACTGAATGTAAAATCTTGACTTCATCAACAAATTACCGAAAACGCCGTACATCTCCATATAAAATTTGAAGAGTTCCCTCGATTTCTCCAAGATTCCATCATCAGATCCTGGTTTCGTGCCAATGGGACCAATTTCGAGTTATACCCTTTCGATTAAAAAAAAAAATTTGAAAATCGGTTCACGGGTCTCCGAGATATCGAGTAATATACACACAAAAAAAAAATAGGTCGAATTGAGAACGTCCTCCTTTTTTTGAAGTCGGTTAAAAAGGTCATGGTTTTCTGTGTAATGATTGGTGTGGTCTACCTATCCCGTTTGGGAACATAGACAAGATTATCTATTACATGTATGTATTTTTTAATAACCTAACTGAAGTGAGAAGTTTCTGAGTCTCGTATATTCCCAGACAAGCTACTCTAGTAACAATAAGTCACTATTATAGGTAGATTGAAGCGAAAATGAGGCGGTTGAGTGACAGCCTCACAAAGGCTGTAACGATTCGGTGTAACATTTTTTCTCAATAGAATTCAATAAAGAGCCTTTGTCGTAGAACCTTTGCGTAAGATGGCCGCATGTGACACCGTGGACACTGTTTTTAACAAAAATGACATATAAGTTCCATTGACCCACATGTTCCCATAGGGGTAGGTAGAGCACACAAAGCGTTACATAGATAAAACCACTAACTTTAGGCATTTTAATGTACACTGCGCGTTTGGTATCAGCCGCCGCGGCTCCTTGATGAAGGGCTAGGGATTAACGATAAAATGTCGAGCTAAACTCAATTTATTGTATTACAGGATAACATTACGGCCTTATGTACAAAGGCGAACTTATCCCCGAGGGGACCTCTGCCAGTTAACCATCGGGCGATTGACAGAATATTTAGAACGAGTAGACATAAAAAAAAGAGATCGAACCTATTTACGACGTAAGTTATCCCGTGTGGTGCCGGGTTAGAATAGCACCTCCCCCTTTCTTCCCGTGGGTGTCGTAAGAGTCGACTCTGGGAAAGGGTTAGTGTATTGTGGGCGATGGGCTAGCAACCTGTCACTGCAATATCACGTTTAACCATCTGGTTACCCTGAAATTACTAAACTCTGCTCTGCCTACCCCTCTTGGGAATACAGGCGTGAGAATATGTATGTATGTATGTATGTATGTATGTTATCCGTATTTTTTTACTAAGAATGAGTGTCACTGTAGTTTTACGTTCACAGTTTGTAGTTAAGTAACCAATTCAATGTTGTTCTTTGGATACGGTGTTACAGACATCCATACACATTTAATAGCGATTCCATTGTATCACAAAATGCAAACGACAGGTAGCAAGGCGGACTAATTTGACGTTTGACATCGTTCTAGCAGCATTATACTTCCAAGTTATATTTAAAGATGGCGACGTAGCGATATTTATACAGTAGCGCGTAAAGGCCATTGTTTTACGATAGTTGATATTGAGGATCGGTGAAAGGATCACAGACTTAAGATCGACTAGGCTAGGCTAATAAACTTTTAGTCTAGTTTTATTGTTGAAACACATTTAGTTTTTTTTTTGCCGAAATTTTGATACATTTAACACATTTGGTTACTAAATAACTCGCTACTCGACTAAAATACAAGCCTTGTTTGAAGTTTAGTCCTTACTTGAAAATTTTGTCGAATTTCATTGTTCAAACTCATTTTCGTTACTAAATTACTCGCTACATGCTTAGAAAACTAAACTAGCCTTTACAGACAGACGTACTATCAAACCAATTGAATCCTGGCCCTTCGTACAACCTCATCACCATCTTCATCTCAGTAATAAGACGTCTACTGGTGAACTGGCCTCCCATTTGGACTTCAAAACCAGATGGGAAAGGTAAAACAGTGACAGATCTAACCTGTCGCCTAAATCATACCCAAACCAATTTCCTTAGTCGCCTCTTAAGAGGTCCATGAAAGAAATGGGGAAGAGATTTTCTAACCCGACCATTTTCAGGTACAGTCGAGTTCATAAATATACGAGTAGACAAATGCCAAATATGTAAACTTTTGCACCTTATTGTCAATGTCATAAGGGTGTACAGATATTTTTGAACCCTCAGTTTTGCTCATATATTAATGAACTCGACTGTATTTTCCGTATCTTGTATGTATTTTATATCAACATTAACCCTTAGGTGCATACGGTATCAAAAATGATACCATGTCTTTTCACCGCTCTAAAATATTTTTATTCTTTCTCGCCACCTTCTAATACCAGTATTTTGTTACCTTTGCTCAAATACTTCAAAGAAAAAAAAGAACTGTCAATCCTAGTACAGCCATTTTTATACTAAGTGTCAAAAGTTTGAATTGTGCGGCTACTTTTTGCAAAAGGTGAAATTGCAAGTTTTCATTTTTTTTTATCTGGCGGATCATGAGATATTTCCAATCGGAAAAATATGTATAAGAAAGGTTAGTATTTCTATTTATCGGGGATTATAGAAGTTTTTGTGAGATTTGTGTTAATACAATAGTTTTTTGAGTTTCCAGTTGGTATCGAAAATGATACTCCATGTGATGACGACTTTTTTTGTACTATCAATAATGATACTCCATGCACTACGCTTACTTTTTCTACTAGCATGGTTTACAGAACTTTTTGAGTTTTTTATACTTTACCATTATTTATCAAGTAGTGTGGGCATGTTAATAAAAGCTTATTTACATGCCCAACATCACCACATAGGGTTTGTCTTAGAAAAGGACGTAGAAGCACTGTTGATTCAGTTAGAAGGTGGAAAAATATCGGAAGACAATGCCGAGTCCGAAGGAGATGACCTGGAGTTTTCTTAATCACTCGAAGACCTGCAAACAATTCTCGAGGAAGAAGAGACAACAGAAGAACCTACAAGTATGGCAGAAGAATGCAATTTTATAGAAAAACCTGGTTTAACTAAGATCCTCAGATCCTCATTTTATTAAGCGAGAACAGGCCATAGACGAGTTTACAAGATCCGTATATACCCATAAACACACAAAAACATGAATTTCATTTATAGCTAATGTTTTGCGATTGTTAAAATTCTATTTTTGAAGTTTATATTTTATTGACTAATTATTTTAGAACATGTTTTTTTAGTGCTTGCTCCATGGAGTATCAAAAATGATACAAAGTGTTTTCGTAAAAAAAAATATAAAAAAATGATTACGATTTTTTTTACTATTTTTCCTGGCATTCACCCATATTTCCCAACCACATATATTTTTTTCGTAAAAAAAAAAAAATCATGCACCTAAGGGTTAAACACATGACCTAATAATCAGCTAAACAGAAACACCTGTTTAAGATAAAAACTCAAATTTATTAACATACGTTTCGGCAAATTCTCTTGAAGTCATGATAAGAATCAATATCCCACATCTTATCAGAACCGACTAGAATCAGATCGTCTTTTTGAGGACTTTATTTCAGGTGGAATTAAGTTGATTTTGAGTCGAAAAATTATTTGAAGCGTTTAGTTTTTTAATGGTGTTAACCAGTTATTAAGTGTCAACATTAGCACCTGATTAAAAGCATAAAAATTTACATAAAAACGTTTCGTTCTCACGCCGTTTGATTTCTTTGGAAACGTGACGCATCGTGGGCTGAGGAACACTATGCCGCCATTGCTGTGATGTTTGTAGGGTTTTCTTTTTAGGGTTCCGTAAGGGTAAAAACGGGACCCTATTACTGAGACTTCGCTGTCTGTGTGTGTGTGGCTGTCTGTCTGTCCGTCTGTCACCAGGCTGTATCTCACGAACCGTGACAGCTAGAGACTTGAAATTTTCACAGATGTTGTATTTCTGTTGCCGCTATAACAAGAAATACTAAAATCTAAATAATAAAAGTACCTAATTAAATGGGGATCCCATAGAAAAAACGTTTTTTTTTGCTGTTTTTGGTACGGAACCCTTCGTACGCGAGTCCAACTGGCACTTGGCCGGTTTTTACATATGTAAGACTCTTGCGCTCATCACGCTTGTATTCTTTAAGGTAGGTAGAGCACACGAAACGTTACATGGTCTACCTCACGCTTCGTAGCCATATTTAGTACAATATCTATACTAATCTATACTAATATTACAAAGCTGAAGAGTTTGTTTGTTTATTTGTTTGAACGCGCTAATCTTAGGAACTACTAGTTCGAATTGAAAAAATCTTTTTGTGTTGGATTGTCCATTTATCGAGAAAGGCTTTATGCTATACAACATCACGCTGCGACTTATATGAGCGAAGAAACATTAGAAAATGTGGAAAAAACGGGGAAAATTGGTCACTATTCCACGCGGACGGAGTCGCGGGCACAGCTAGTTTGATATAAACTTAGATGAAACAAGTACAATGTTAACAGGTTGCTAGTCTGTCGCCTAAAACATAACTAAGCCTACTTTCTTAGTAGCTTCTTACGACATCCACGGAAGAAATAGAGTTTTTATTGTTAACCTGATACACACGGGATTAAACCATTTTTTTTTGTTTTGCAAAGCAATGTTTTATTAACATTAAACTAACGTGCGATGCGACTCACTCATCTTATAAAATACTGATAAATCACGTTCTAAATCGAGTTTAGCTTTACATGTTTTGGGCTAATTCGTAGCCCTTCGTCTAGGAGCCGCGGCGGCTGCAGCCAAACGCGCACTGCGCGCCACCGCTCTATTACCTACGAATTAGCCTGAAACATGTCGAGCTAAACTCGATTTAAAACGTGAGTTATCCGTATTCTATACCATAGATGTTTTTTTTTTGTTTTTTTTTTCTAAAGGTTTTACTTTAGCTGTTGGTCGATTTTACATAAATAATATGTAATCGCAGTACTTAGCCTGCTTTGACAGAAAGTCAATTCACCAATGAAACATATACACTTGTCCGTGACAGCCCCACCCCGGGGTGTCCGGGTTACAACCCTGTATACAATACGATACAAGGGTTACACAAGATGATACAACTAGCTAATGATCGCCATAATTAACCGCCATGCATCATCCACGTCATAGTGACATCGGAACAATGATGATCATTGTGCTACATGATCATGATTTGTGATTGTTTCCTGTGCTTGATTGCGAAGATATGAAGTTTCTAAGGTACATTGTGAATTAGATTGGCAGGGAAATTAGGTAATTTGAAAACTGGCCAAGTGCGAGTTGAACTCGCGCTTAAAGGGTTCATCATCATCATCATCAGCCTATATGCGTCCCACTGCAGGACACAGGCCTCCTCTCAGTATGAGAGGGCTTGGGCTATAGTTCCCACGCGGGCCCACTGCGGATTGGGAACTTCACACACAACGTTGAATTACTTCGTCGCTGTGTGGAGGTTTCCTCACGATGTTTTCCTTCACCGAATAGCTCGTGATAAATATCAAATTCGATATCGCACATAAATTCCGAAAAATTCAGTGGTGCGAGCCCGGGGTTTGAACCCAAGTCCCTCTGCTTGAAAGGCCACAGGTCGAACCGCTGGGCTACCACGGCGGGCTTAAAGAGTTCCATACCGCGAACTGCGAAAAACGCGTTTTTTGGATTGGAGCCACTCTTAAATACTGAATTAATTTAATTATTTAAGTTTTGACTTGGCAAAGTAATATAATAGCGACAGTTTGCTAGCCTGTCTCCAAAAACATACTATACATATACAATCATGCCTGCGTTCCCAAATGGGGCAGGCAGAGCAAACGAAACGTGGCATCGACAAAACCATTATTACGACTATATCACACTTCGCAGCCACTTTTAACATAGTTTTAGGTTTGCAAAGATGGAAGAGGTTCTACCTAAAACATAATCTTAACCTATTTCCTCAGTCGCCTCCGCCTCTTACGACATCAACGAGAGAAATGGAGAGGTTTTACTCTAAACTCGACACCACAGCTTGTATAAATCAAATCTCAACCTATTTCGTAGTAGCCTCTTACGACATCTACGGGAGAAATGGAGAGGGTTTATTCTAAATCAAGTGTACAAGTACCAACATGAATGGACGAACACGACAAATATAGAGCCATTGTTAAGCCAGTGACATACTGAAGCTAAGCCCGTACATATTGACACCAATTCTCACCGCCCGAAACAATACAGCGACCATGTGAACTTCCCTTTATTTGCATATTGCTTTGTATGCCGAAAACAAACTTAAAAGTTCTGCTGCCGAACTGGAAGCTGCGTTGAAATGGTTCGATAGTTTTATATTGCCACACGCAAATCTATCTTGGTTTGCAAAGTTGTTTTTTGCGGGTAGAGTCCTCACTGTTGGTGTGATTTCGATTTTATTGCCATTGTTTTAAGGTTGTGGTTTTAATTGGGGTGTTTTTTGGGTGGTTGTGGTAAAGTGGCGTCGTTGCAAAATGTGTCCGTGTCATTTGATAGGTATTTTAGTCGTTTAATGGTCATTAATGGTGTTTATGAATGAAATGTTTTTGTCAATGGACTACTATTGTCAGGATACTAGATTCTAATCTGTCATTAACAGTTTTAATTTAACATTGAACATAAAACTACTGTGTGTTTCGCTCATATTGAGAAATATGGATGATAGTTTTTAGCTTTTCGGCCCTGCGCAGACGAGAGACTATCCGCGACGGACTTTTTAATCTGTGAAAATAGAACCTATGGAATTTTAACTAGTAACGCACACGACGCGCAAAAAGTCCTGCACAAAATGCATACAATCCATGCAGACTTTTTGTGCACCGCAGACTCGATCGCACAAAAAGTCTTAGCCCTTCATCTAGGAGCGATGTCGTTCTACACAACTACCCACATTTTTGCCATTACATTCACTACTATCCGCTGAACCACTGAACTGCTGAAGTTGTATCAAATAGTCACGCAGAAAGAGTGGCAGCGTCTTTTCGCTGCCGTGGTGCATAGCTCCAGATGATGGGTCACGAATCAGCCTGAAACATGTCGAGCTAATCTCGATATAAAGACGTGAGTAGATCCGTTTTATGTCACTACTAGCAGACTCGGCGAACTTTGTTCCGCCTTAAGAGGTTTTTATTACTTTTTATGAGTCTGACGTCATAGAACGGGATAAAAAGTATCCTATATCCGTCTCCTGGTTCTGAACTGTCATCCCACCAATTTTCAGCTAAATCGGTTCAACTGTTCTTGAGCTATAAATAGTGTAACCAACACGACTTTCTGTTATAGGTTACCTACTTTCAATCACAGACTTATATCGAAATAGAAACCTAATTTAACTGATATAATGCGCGCTCTACACTCGCGACGCGAACACCCGCGAACGCCCGCGAAAGCCGCGAATCGCGAGAGTAGATGTTGTTCACGCCTTGCGTTCGCGCTTAGTTATTATGCGTGAGCCGCTGCGTAAATTCACGCCGTGAATTCACGGCGCGACTTCGCGCCGCGAGTGTAGAGCGGGCTTAAAACTAAATGAAATCGCGTCAAAGGAAGAGCATTGCTCACCCTTTTGGCTCTATTTTTGCACGCGATGTACATACACTTGAGCCATCTATTTCGATAAAAATCTATGGTTTCAATACAAGTATACGCGCAAAGTGACTAAATGGGCGCGCGCCAGCCTACTCCTAAAAATAGGCCAAGTGCGAGTCGTACTCCGGTGCGAAGGGTTCCATTGTTGTATGGGAGCCTGAACTTTTCGGGGGGGGGGGGTTCGAACCCCCAAAACCGCCCCCTGGCTACGTCCATGACTCCCATAGATCTTCCACGAGGTCCCGCTGACGACTGTAATGGTCAATAGAGTGAACCCCCTGTCCAGGGCCAAGCCGACCTCCCGGCATCCGACTCGTTACCACGGCAAACCATCCGTGACCACGTCTTTCGTTAATGACACAATGCTACTTGATTTCGGTGGTCAAATGACTTGAATTGAACACCTATGTAATTCGTTATATTTTACAACTAGACCTGAGTAGATTTAGTACTTTATATATATCACTGGACAATTTTTTACTTACATACATACAATCACACCTATGTTCCCAAACGGGGTAGGCAGAGCATACGAAGCGTAACAAACAAAACCATGATTATGACTATTTCACGTTTCGCCACCACTTCTAGAATAATTTTGGATTTGATAACAGATGGAAGAGGTATAATAGTGACAGGTTACTAGCCTGCCGCATAAAGCATACCTAAACCTATTTTCCTTAGTCGCCTCTTACGACATCCACGGAAGAAATGGAGAGGTGTTATTCTATCCCGACACCACACAGGTTATTTAAGGTTACAGGTTAGGTTAATTAGTATAATTTTATAATGAAATAAACAGTGGGATCCGTTTAAAATGATCAAAGGTAATCGCGAAACATGTCATAATATAAATGGAGGGAAAAATGTTAATGCCTACTTATTTCAATAGGAAAACATAGCTTATTAAATCTAAATTAAAATTACACGTAGTAATTTTAACATGTGTAGGTAATTTCTAATGTTTAATGTAGAATGCAGATGTTTTTTTCTGCTTTAATTTTCATTTTATTGTAATGACTAGGTACCTATATCAATTATATTGTATTTTGTGGTCAGATTAATTATCAATAAATTTCGATTTCGAAACGATAACTAGCTACGAGCTTAGCGTCTAGGGATTGCAATCCGGTATCATTTTCAATCCGGCCGGATTTTACCGGATTGACGCCAATCCGGCCGGATCCGGACGGATCCGGCCGGATTGTTAACTTACTTAGGGCCTAGTATTTAGTGATTTTCACATACATATAATCACGCCTATATTCCCAAATGGAGTAGACAATACCATGATTATGACTATATCACGCTTCGTAGCCACTTCTAGCATAGTTTTAGGTTTGCAAAGATGGAAGAGGTACAATAGTGACAGTGATTTTTAGTTTTGATAATACTTAATACATAAAGAAAAGTAAAATTACTTAGTATTTATGGAAAATAAAAGCATTTCATTAAAATACACTTTTAATTATATTTTTTTGTATTAATTGTAATTTTTGGTACTATTTGTACTAAATGAAAATTATGAAACTACTAGCTTTCCGCCCGCGGCTTCGCCCGCGTGTAATTCGGTTATATTGCGATATAAAGCGAACATTCCCTAAGGAACATCATTTTTTCCGGGATTAAAAGTATCCTATTATTTAATCCGGACTTCTAACTTTACGTCTGCAAAATTTCAAAGCAATTGGTTCAGTAGTTACGGCGTGAAAGCGGAACAAACAAACAAACAAACAAACAAACAAACAAACTCACTTTCCGATTTATAATAGTAAGGATTCTAAATAATAAAGTAAGTAATCAGTCTGACTCTCACTTATTGCTGTAAATATCTGAAAGTAGGTACTTAAGTAATAATACTATTAAACTCTTATTAATAATCTACACATACTTAAGTTAATAAAATAGTCTTTTAAATTTGTACTTATGACATTAACTTCAGTTCATAATCCGAAGAAACAATAAAACAAGAAGCATTTACTTGTTGCAATGCAAAAATACGAGTGAATATTATTTCTGTGCCTGAAAAAACGATCAAAGAAAACATACAGTGTTGATTGTACTGTCTCCTAATCTGCTTCTGATGGCACTACAAACATAACCTGCAGCAGAAAAGGCCCTTTCTGCCTCAACACAGGTTGGCCTAATCGCCATTAAGTAACTGCAGATCAGCGACAAGTGTTTTCCTTTTACTCCTTCTACCTTCTACTTCATACGCAGTCATTTCCTTTTTAAGTATTTTCTCATAATCTTTTTAGTTTTTAGACTTTTTAGCTTTAACTTTCCCCCTATACCCTTTTTTTCTTGCAGGATTTAATTTTTTAGTTCCTCTTTTAATGTAATGTTTTTTTCTATTGACAATAATGACATGGAATCAGAATCTATATTTTCGTCTGCTGTTTCTGTCACATTTTGTCACGTTTCTGTCGCAATTTTCGCGTATTTATTGCTTTACCGGATCCGTCACCGGATCCGGCACTGACTCACCGGATCCGGCAGGTCCAAAAACACGCCGGATCCGCCGGATTACCGGATCCGCCGGACCGGATTGCAATCCCTATTAGCGTCATCAGGAAACAAATGGGAAACAACAAACATTACCGAACGCAAAAAAAATCTAGTTGGTCATAATAACATGACCTAATTTGTTAAAAAGAGAGTACAATTTCTATTAATGACAATGTACTAATGATAAGATTATAAAGGCGAATATTTGTCTGTTTGTGTATGTGTTTGTTGTCCCTTCTTCACAGTCTGCTGAACCAATTTTAATAAAATTTAGTACGTTAGAAGCTGACACCCTGGATTAACACAGGCTACTTTTATCCCGGAACTAGCTGTTACCGTGACTCCGTCCACGTGGAATAGTGACTTTGGGTAAATTTCCCTGTTTTTTCCTCATTTAGCAGTATTTCTTCGTTCCCATTGGTTGCAACGTGATGTTATAAAGCCTAAAGCCTTTTAACATTAAACTCCCGTGAGACTCACTCATCTCATCTAAAGCCTTCCTCGATAAATGGTCTATCCAACACAAAAGTAATTTTCCAATTCGAACCAGTAGTTCCTGAGATTATCACTATCACGTTCAAATAAACAAACACTGACTTCAGCTTTATAATACTTGTATAGAAATACGTAGTTCCCGCAGAATTGAAACATAAGCAACCTAACCTAACTTTTGCCCTCTGATGGGCGACATGTCTTATACCTACTCGTACCTATCTCAAACCCATAGATAGATTGAATATAGAATACACATACACTTTAGGCAACAATAAATCCTCTAGCAGACTCCAAGAGACTCCATAAAACATGGAAACCCCTCACTTTATGTCTGCGATACCATCAAGCAGAGGAAGGAAAGGCATTGAAGGCGCCACGACATTATTTCATCGCTTCCCGGTATCTTCTTCGCTTTTCAATTCATTGCGTACTTTAACACTCTTTGCTTTTGATGCTTCAGTTGTGATGCATCAATGGATGGTGAAGTTAGGTTTGTAATCTTATCTGTGGTTGTTTATCGACGCACCACGACGGAAGGGGCAGCCAAGCATGACCCCCTAAGGAACAATGTATTGACGCATTTTATTGTAAAAGTGCGTGATTCTGTTTAAATATGTTACGTGCTAGTGGAATTTATGGTGACGTTTTGAGTTAAAGGGTTTTGGATAATATAGTCGAACCAATTGATTATTGACCCACCGTACAGCGTCGTCACAGAAAAAGCTATAAAGATTTACTTTGTCGAGTAACAACGCATGAAGGTTTCATACCAATGACCTGGTAAACAAGCAAAAATACGAAAAAAACATTACTATTTTACGTATGTATTTGGTGGATAATTTAAGTGTATCTCTGTTGCCATTAGTGATATCTATCAAGAAAATTGTCAAAAACTGCGTTATATTATGGCAGCGCCTCTTACACATTAAAATTTATCTTCTTTTGTTTTTGTATTCGTTATTGTAGCGGCATATAATGTGCGACAATTGCAATTATGTAGCTGGGTGAGTTGCAAAAAAAGTGTACATTTCATAAAAATGAAGTGTCCTCCAACTTCAAAAATCCGTGAAAAATAGGAATTTAAAGTAATTTAGGTTTTAAAAATATTTTCCAACAGTGTGGTTTATAATATGATTGAAGCCTTACAGTTTAATCACATAACATTGACAAATTAACAAAAATAAATAACAAAACGAAAAAACGTAATTCTTCTCCCATACAAATCGCAAGTGTCCTTTTTACGCCCGATGATCAACAAAAAATTATAACTTGGTTTCTGAATAGACCAGCTTCATAAAATTTTCGGAGTTAGTAAACACATAATGGACGCATTAATTAATATGTGTTTTAGTTGAATAGGATATAAAATTAATAACTAAATCTCGTGTTAAAGTCGGGGTCCCGATTTCGCGTTTTTGTGTATCACCTGTGTAACGCGATTTCTTGTTTATTAACGTAGTTATGAAAGCATCCGTGTTACGAATAGGTTTGGCAACATTCAGTTTATGTTGACAGTAATCTACGTATCTCTAGCTCTTTCAGTTTTGCGACAGTGAGGGAAAAAAGTGCGCTTCGGTTTTTGTCCAAAAAAAACTTAAGGTTTTGAACGTGGTTAAAGCAGGTGAATTTCTTTTTATCTGCTTTACTTGTAATTAAGTTTGATAGCAAATTTAACTGACTAACGGTTGTATATCTGTAAATTGTAGAATTCTTTTGCATTCTGTTAATAAAACGGGATGAAAGACTTTGAAACGTCAATTTTTTGCTCTTTTGTGTAACTTTGTGTAACGTTACACAGAAAATTTAGGGATAAGGTTAGTTTATATTGGCATTATTAACCGACTTTAAAATAAAAGGAAGTAAATATTTTTTGGTGAATATGTCTGTGGAAGGCCAAATAATTAATCTTTGATTCGCATTTTAATCTATTCATTTCAATAATTTCGAAGCAATAGATAGCGGGAACACAGTGCCTGAAATAAAAGAACAAAAAAAAACAGTTTTACTTTGTTACACTATGTAATAGTATCTTCTAAATTGCTATCAAATAGTATTCATTATTACTAAGCCCAAACGATAAAAAACAATGAGAAATCATGTTTTTTTATGCATCTAAACATTACAACTTTTTTCTACTAATCTGAATACAGCTTTATTTATTTTTTTGTGTAACAGCCATCGTTTTTGTGTAACGAATGTGTAAGATTCATTTGTGTAACGGTACACTTTTTTTGCAACTCACCCAGCTACCACTGTTCCAATGATACAGCCCGGGACAGACAGACGAACAGATAGCAAAAAAAACGGACTAGGTAAGCTACCTTCCTTTACCTAAAAGTCTATATTTTATTTCACCTCTCTAACCCAGCCAAGCGTAGCCACTAGCCACATCACCATTGTAACATCACAATCATCAAACATTTACTGATCAATCGAGTCATGCTCCGTTAAGTCATCACCTAAACCAAATGTTCAACTAACCAAAACCGGGCACGGGTCATTAGAGGCATGGCGGTTAGGTGGTGGTTTGATTGATTCCTCGCGATCGTTTAGAGGGCCACCGAAGCGTAGAACGAGGGACAGTGCTTCCTAATTTTTAACGGTAAATTATAATCACGCCTGTATTACTAGGGGTAGGCAGAGCACAGGTAAAGACAGAGTCTTGACTTCTAGCATAATTTTAGGTTTAACAGATGGAAGAGTTAAAGCCAATTATACCGAATCCTTAGTCGCCTCTTACGACATCCATAGAAGGAATGAATGAAGAGCTATTATTCTAAAGCGACACTACACGGGTACGTTTTTAGCACATGCATGAGGAAATGAACAGGGATCAGGATTGGTGGAGATGTTCAAGCTTGCAAAAGACAGAGGTCCGATATACTAACATCCAGCTTTTACTAGCTGGGGAGACATTACAAGAAAATGAAGAAGAAGACACAATTATGATCACGCTTATGTCCCCAAATAGACTAGACAGAGTATACCAACAACACAGACAAATTCATGAAAATCTAGCATAGTTTTGGGTTTAAAATTTGAACAATAGTGACGAGTCGCTAGCCAGTCGTTTATAGCATTCTTTGGTAGCCTCTTACGGGATTCTATAAAGAAAATAGATACATGTGATTCTAAACCCGACAGCAAACAAGGAACGTAAAAATTATAGGCATACCTATTATTATTTTCAACCAACTCATTTCCTAAGGCATGTAAGAAAAATTAAAAACCATTAAAACAATGGAAACGACAATAAACTAGATGCAATTAAAGGCATAGATCGTGACAAACAGGAGGAAACACGAAATTACTTACTATTATAGTTATTAGAGAGATCAGTGGAGTATGCAGCTGATCACAGAAAAGAGATAAGACGGCATTGTCAACTGCGCGGATACATTGTCGGTGTCTACAGACAGACAGGTAACTGACAGTTCATAGGATGGCTGTTTGAACAATCAGTATGGAAGACATGGAAGTGTGAAAATGACATACATACAAAGATTTCTTCTTAGGTTGTCATCGATGTTATTAAAACTGCATTCTTCATGCATTGAAAAAACTACTATCAGCTCGAGAACCACGCCGTTTTCAAAAGTAAAACTAACTCTATTACATATATACAATCATTTCGCAAGTATTCTCAAAAGGGGTAGGCAGAACAATCGAAACACTGCGTAGACAAACATGTTTTAATTTTAATTGCCACTGCATATTTTTTTAGGTTCTGAGTTGGCTCGTAAGTATAATAGTGACAGGTTGCTCACCTATCGCCTAAAATATACCTTACTCGTCTCTTACAATATCCACGGAAGAAATGGATAGATGTTATTCTAAACTCGATAACTGAGAAAGGGATAGGTGTAAAAACTGAAGCTTAGACGTAAAATTGAGCTAAAGACGATAGGTTGATTAGAATTATTCTAATCAACCTATCGTCTTTAGCTCAATTTTACGTCTAAGCTTCAGTTTCTCCTATTCTTCCATTATCTTTTAGACTTTGAATGCGCTGCGCGAGAGTGTCTGTGTCGTTATTAACTCGACAGATCTCATGTGACGTTGCTACGAGGTCGTAATTACTAATTACGTTATTAAATTAATAATCGACCGCAATTGAACTTCGTGGTTCTGGTGGTGAATGTTTCTCATCATTTTTATCGTATTTCTGATCTTTATTACGTGTAGCGCTGCCGTTATGTTCATCATCCTCATCATCATCATCATCATCAGCCTATATTTGTTCACTGCTGGGCATAAACCTCTCCTACGGCACGGCACTCAACTCAGTTCTCTATTTACCTCTTTCAACCACTCCCAGCCCTGCATATATCGTCACTCCATCTTGCCCATGGGCGTCCTTTACGCCACAGAATAGATAATGCTTGCCGAGCCGTGGTCTCCACTCTAGAACACAGAGACCCTAACAGCCTGATTTGTTTTGTTTTTAAATTTTGGTACAATATTCGGATTTTTAAACTGTTAAATTATTTTTAGCTGTGAGTCTTCTTTTGCCTTAGTTGAAAAATGGTTTCCAGTTACAGCTAGTCTATATTCAAGGTTTAGCTTTAGAGACAGTAAAATGAATTATAGTGGGCTAATAATAGTAATAAGTAAGTAAGTAGTAATAAGCCGTGATAGCCCAGCGGTTCGACCTGTGGCCTCTCAAGCAGAGGGTCGTGGGTTCAAACCCCGGGCTCGCACCTCTGAATTTTTCGGAATTGATGTGCGATATCGAATTTGATATTTATCACGAGCTTTTCGGTGAAGGAAAACATCGTGAGGAAACCTACACACAGCGACGAAGTAATTCAACGTTGTGTGTGAAGTTCCCAATCCGCACTGGGCCCGCGTGGGAACTATAGCCCAAGCTCTCTCATACTGAGAGGAGGCCTGTGCCCTGCAGTGGGACGTATATAGGCTGATGATGATGATGATGATGATGATGAATAATAGTAAGCTAATCCGGTGATAGATTATATTATGAGGAAATTTCGTAGTTAATGATCCTTGCGATCCTTGAATAAAGTTTTTGTTGAAGTATTACACATTCATAGATACATGCTTTCCCTAATAGGTTCTAGGGTCCCTGAAGAAAATACTAAGGAAATAGGCTCATTTGTTCAGAACTGAAATATCCATCACTGCTTCCATCGGCTCTGAACACCAAACGCACTAACAGCGAAAGCGGGGCGGCGCTGCGGTGATGTCTCATCGGTTGTAACATTCAAAATCAAACGAAGGAGCGCGCACACCGCAGCAGCCTCTTTTAGTCCTTTAGTCTTTTAGTTCGTACCATCACGTCACTCCGCCGCTCCGCTTCCGCCGTCAGTTCGTTCAGAGCTTTATTGTGGGCCTTCACTTCCTACCTTAACCTTACTGTATCGAATCAGACGATGCTATCATCATTTACACTTGTACTTCCATTGTTTGATGGAATTATAGTACTCTGATACTATTGTTTTTGGTCCTTGGTTTATAGATGACTTCATGGTTAGGTATTGTGTAATAGTGGGTTTTTCTGTTGTGGATTTAGAGTCCGTCCCAATTTTCGATCTATCGATGGTTTAGCTCGCTAATGATAAAATAATGTATGGATGTCATGTCATGTTCCTGCCTTTAGTAAGCAAATTGTTAGTTTAGTTAGAGAAGTCAAGTATACATATGTATAAGTAGTTCAGTTCATATACCGTAGTTACTTACATGGAGACGGTACTGTGGGGGCATGAATTAAATTAAACATTATACCTACCTACAGTTAAAATCATGACTAATACACGTGTCATCGCCATTTCTGGCATAATTTAAAATTTTTACATAGATGAAAGAGGTGTAATAGTGACATGTTGCTAGTCTGTTACCTAAAGCATACCTCGGTCATTCTCCAGACGTACATTTTTCATGTCCGCGCTCTTTAAAATTATAAAATTACAGATATTAGTATACCTTGTATTTTTAGATCGTAAAAGATATCTGTATTGAGCTGTACATG
>BHDV01065363.1:324244-339077 GCA_005406045.1 Adoxophyes honmai
AAGTTACAATATCTGAAATAAAATTCATTGAAAAGTTAGTAGAAAAAAAGCGACGCGGTAATTAGAAGTCTGGAGAATGACCGACCTGCATCTATTCCTTACTAGCTTTCCGCCCGCGGCTTCGCCCGCGTGGAACTCGGTTATATTGCGGTATAAAGCACAACTATAAGAAAACTTCTCGTTTCAAACGACACATAGCACCATCGATCTATCATCTATCGATCAGTCATCGATCGATATCGATCTATCATCGATCAATATCGATCTATCAAGCAAACTATATTTTTGTTTTCCTCCGGGAACATCAATTTTTCCGGGATAAAAAGTAGCCTATTATTTAAGCCGGACTTCTATCTTTACGTCTGCAAAATTTCAAAGCAATCGGTTCAGTAGTTACGGCGTGAAAGCGGAACAAACAAACAAACAAACAAACTCACTTTCTGACTTATAATATTAGTCTATTCCTTATGACATCCACGTACGAATTGGAGAGGTGTTCTTCTAAACCCGAAACTACACAGCAGCATAATTTAAGTAGGTACGGATTGTATTTTCGGATCTTTATACACATCGCTAATCCTATTTACGTATTTTCAACATTATGTCATGTTTTCTGACCACTTCCTGGCGCTACACTGATTGTTAATTACTAATGAATCTCAGTCAGGCATTAGGACGTCCTGTTCGGACATGTTAATCGGGATCCGAGTGATATGTGGTTAGGCTGGACGCAGACGAGATCGTGCTTAGTCTAAGTCTTTTTCTAAGTCTTTAAAGTAAAATAAATTAAATAAAAACTCGTGGTTTCGGGTTAGGAATAACACTTTTCCACTTCTTCCGTTAAAAAGCAACTTTGCTCTGTTTATTTTAAGATTGGAAATTATACGGATAACATTTTCATTTTTCTCTAGAATCCGAAGGCAAAACTAGACATTATTAGTTCAATAACACTTATTATGTTTGTTACAATGTTTTAAAAAAAGCTATCAGTATTTGTGCGATGACTTGTAATTACTTAAAAATGACAAATAATTAAGTATGCTTTAGGTGACCTACTTGCAATCCGTCACTATTATCTATCATCCATGTTTAAACCTTAAACTACGCTAAAAAGCTACTAAGTGAAAAATATCCTGGTTTTGTCTTTGTAACGTTTTGTATGATCTATCTACGTGATGTAACCTGCCATATCGCATTTCCTTTAATCGACTCTCGATATCCACGAAAGAAATGGACAGGTGCTATTCTAACCCAACACCACACGTTAACACATTCACGACCAAGCCTAAAATCAAAACATCTGCGCGGAACCGAGTAGTCTATAGCTAGTACAAAATGGACCCGGCTACCGGGTTCTCGGTATCTCGCGAATGTTTTGAAGAACCCGGGAGCCGGGTCCTTGGTTCTGAATGTGATGAACGGATACATATTTAACCCTATCGTCTTTCCTATCCAAGGAACTTCGTGTGAGATCGGTCTAATATTTTGGAATGAAGTATACTTAGTTCCAATTAAACGCATTCGCGCATGCGCGGAATGATTTAAAGCAAAAACGAGACACTTCCCGGCAAGCCACCAAAAGGAGTGCGTAGACGCAGGTAGGTACAGTGTATTCACGAGTTTCTGGAATTCTACAGCGCTTTTAAAGGCCATAATTCCATAGAAAAGGCGAATTTTACCTCGCTACTTATCTTGCCACGTTAGGTCCCGGGGACTGTATTCCCTTATGGGGTAGGCAGAGCGCGCGAAACGCTATATAGACAAAACCATGACCATTTCACATTTTGTGGCCACTGCTAGCATATGTTTCTCAGGTTTTAAGGTGGCAGGTACAATAGTGACAGGTTGCTAGCCTGTCGCCTAAATGTACCTTAACCTATATCCTTAGTCGCCTCATACGACATTCACGGAAGAAATTCTTGCCATGTTTGATGCCGGGGACTGGGGACGTACTTAAGTACTGTATTCCATTTTTCGGTTCACTTGCTTCACCAAGACATACTGTCATAGTTGTAAGATTTTTATTTATTTATTTTTTGTTACTTTTGTATGGTGATGGTTTGAACCTAAAAATAAACATTTTTCTTTCTTTCTTTCTTTCTTTCTTTCTTTCTTATTCCCTAATGGGGTAGACAGAGCGCACGAAACGCTACATAGACAAAACCATGACTATTTTACATTTATTTCATGTTCGCTTCTAGCATACTTCTTTTGCGTTTTGTTTGAGTTAGCAGGTATAAAAGTGTAGCCTGTCGCCGATAATATAATTATACCTTTCACCTAATTCCTAAGTCTCTTGTTACGACATCCACGGAAGAAATGATGAGGTGTAAGTTATTCTACACCCGACACCAAACGAACTGTAAGTACGGTAAAAACAAACCTCAATTACCACTCCAGGACTATTCTATATCTAAGGCTATCTTCTCTTAGCTACCTATAATTAAAACTAAATAAAACACAAGACTAGAATCAGTACTAAAACAGTAAGAAAACATAGGAAACGTCTAAGCCGCCATTTTGTTCTAGTCGGCCATTTTAATTGCTGCGCGCGCACCCGATTATGATCGTTATAGCGTTTCCCATCATGGCTGTTTGATTTACGTTCACGGAGAATGTTAGTGTCGTTAGGATTGCTTAATTATGTGATGATGTAATACGTTGTTTGAATTATTAATTGTTGGATTGTTTCAGGCAAGTTTTATTCTTAATCGGCTGTAGTGACATAGTTTTATTCTTACATTAATATTCCTGTGTGGTGTCGGGATCGGGATATAATATTATGTCATGTTTCGTGTGCTCTACCCCCATTTGGGAACATAGGCGTTTATATGTATGTATGTAAGTTTTATTCCTAGCCGGCTGTAGTAACATAGTTTTTTCCTTACATCGATGTCACGTTAGGGAGATTACTTAAGCTTTTTAACCATCTAATTTTCTGTTAAAGTTCTGATACGGTTACCTATGAATCAAAAATACAGGACAATACAGCCTGACTGGGTGACAGAGGTCGACGAACAGTCTAGTATGAAGACGTTCGTTAACCGACGGAGTTTGGTCAAGCGACCGCATTTACCGAACACCTCAGTATAGGAGGTAACTTCAAGTAACAAAATTACATACACACATACATACAACCACGCCTGTGTTCCCAAATGGGGTAGACAGAGCAGACGAAACGTGATATAGATAAAATTTTATAACAAACATTTTCGGACTTCCAATAATCGAAGTTGCAATTTTATGTGAACTTTGGCGCACCCGATATAGACAGTACCGTGATTTTGAATATAACACGCTTTGCAGCCACTTCTAGCACAGTCTCTAGTCTCTAGCAAAGATTGAAGATGTAGAACAGTGACAGGTTGCTAGCCTGTCGCCTAAAGCATACCTACCTAAACCTATTTCCTTAGTCACCTCTTACGACATCCACGGAAGAAATGGAGAGGTGCTATTCTATCCCGACACCACACGGCAAAAAAGTAGGTAACAAACAGAATTCGCTCTTCTAAAACAATGATTAGCCTTTCTTATTTGAATTAACAATAACACCTCCCATTTGTCCATCGTGTCAAGCGTTATCTAGGCAACAATGCTCGGAAACACACGGTCCGCTGCGTCTGCGCATATTGGTGATCAGACGAAAGATCTACTATCTTAGATCAAGTTCACATAGTTAATTGTTGTGCTTTTCGGATTTACGCAATTGTAAAGTGGGATTGTTTCGGTTTGTTTTAAATTACCGTTACAAAGCAAATAAAGCTGTTCGATAAATTTTTAGGTCCATTTCTTTCGTGGGTGTCGTAAGAGGTGATTAAGGTTAAGGTATGTTGGAAGCGACAGGCTAGCAACCTGTCACTGTCAGGTATATACCTGCAAACTCAAGACCTATGTCAAACCAAAAAAAATATGCTAAAAGTCGCAACGAAACTTGACATAGTGGCTTTTTTGTCCATGCAGTGTGTGCTCTGCCTACCCCATTTGGGTATAGAGGCGTGATGTATGTATGTACCTATAAATATAATATGTTTTCTAAAATCATCAAAATGGATGGATTTTTTGCAGCTAAATGAGACCATGTAACTTACATACTTACATACAATCACGCCTTTATTCCCAAATAGGGTAGGCAGAGCACACGGAACTCTGCATAGACAAAACCATGACTATATTTCACGTTTCATGGCCACTTCTAGCTTAATTTTGAGTCTATAGTTGGCAGGTTATAATGGCAACAGGTTGCTAAAATATTCCTTAACCTATATCCTTAGAGACGCCTTTTACGACATCCACGGAAGAAATGTAGAGATTCTAAACCCACACGGAACCACCGTGTAACTTAGTCTCAATAAAATTAGACTATAATTGTCCATTAGGTCATTGAAACATTAGTCGTGGTACTCGCGCGCTGCCGGCATCTAGATTTATAGAGCCAACAAGTAAATGTTGCTGGAATGTCTGAAATACAGTTAATCGTGTAGTTTTCGTTTTCTGTAAAGCGGTAGGTAGAGGACGTGATGAATGATATGATTCGGAGGATCGCTTCCTTCGTGTAAGGAAAAATGTATACCTATGCAAAATGTTATGAGTCCATCGTTACAGAGAGAATCAATTAGGTTTTGTATTAGCCATTAGGTTTTAGCCAAAGATACATATTTTTTTCACTACTCTCGTCATAGCAATCACAGAACGGAAAAATGAAATTTAGACGGTTTTTTTTCTCTATTAGTATTGAAAGTGGCCATAACTCTGTTGCAAACAATTTTTTATTCCAATTTAAAAAAAAACATACAAAAGGAGTGTCTCGCTCGGTCACGAGAAAAGAAAGGAAGGAGAAAATCTTTGGATACTTCAACTTTTTATTACTTTTCTTAAAAACTAACATAAATTTAAACCTATTTACCTAGTTTTTTTGAGAATCAAAATTAACACGTTTACGGGAAAGTGACATCTAGTGGTATAGAAGTAAAACTCAAATACTTACGCTCATTTCCAAAGCAAGCAATAAGAAATAGATTATAGCAAACCACCGTTTACGAACGATCAAAATGATTACAAAACGTAAAATCAGAAATCGTTTATAATCACATCAAAATCACACCTTGATTTCACCATAAGCTACTCGAAATGATTTAACTGACGTTTAGAAAAAAATGTATTGTCACCTACTTGTAGACAATCGAGTGATTTCTGAAATCACACACTTGGAACTACTGCCAAAAATGTAAAAAACATTCGACTTCCAATCGTACGGCCTACGTAGTAAAGGTCATAAAGAATTTCGTCAGCGGTTAAGAAAGTTTGTATTTCATTCAAAAATAGTTCCACGCGACTATAAACTCTACAAATTTGAAGCTACAGTTCTATTTTGTTTTAGTTTGTCTTTTTGTTCTTTTAAAAATTACTAAGCTACATTGCCGTCGATAAATACAGAAGCTGTTCCAATTTGAGCTTTTTCGCAATACTTTTAGAGTGGTATTTGTTTTTGTGAGGTTACCAGATAAGTTTGTAAAATGTATGATCGTAATGACGTCACGGTATATGACTGGAAGTATTAAAAACACATTACGCATGTGTGGGACAGTTATGTATGTATATTCACGCGTCTGGATGGTTCATAGTTTATCGTTATTTGACTGAGAGTACATACATCAAGCCTGTACTGACAAATGGGTAGGCAGAGCACACAAACGCTACTGGACGACATCACTATTTTCCGTTCAGCAGCCACTTCTAGCATATTTTTTAGGTTTTTAACTTAAGAGATACCATAGTGACAACATAGTAGAATATACCTAAACTTATTTCCTTAGTCGCCTCTTACGACATCTACGTAAGAAATGGAGAGGTGTTTATCTAAACCCGATTCCAGTCGGCCCGGAGAATGACTTGTGCTATTGCTATCTCAAAAACTAGTCTGAACATGTATGAGCATAGTGCATGGACTCTTCTTTTTATTAAATGGGGAACTCTGTCATTTTGAAAGACATTCACGAGGGCAAAAAAGATAAGATGAAAATGAAAAGTCCTTTGATACGACCAAAGAAACAGGATTACGACTGCCGGCAAGGTAGCAACCTGTCACTAAGTATTTTTTTCAACCTGAAAGGATATCGCGTTTGACTATCTGGTTACCCTGAATTTGCTAAACGTGGCACTGGATTTTTGAATTCATGTGCTCTGCCTACCCCTCATGGGAATACAGGCGTGAGAATATGTATGTATGTATGTGAAAGGATGCTAAAATTTAAACGGAAATGGGGAGGCCACATTGCATGAAGAGCAGATGGCCAAAGGGGTTCGAAAGTGCTTGAGTGGAAACCACGGACCAGAAAGCGCAGCATACGATGTCCACCTACAAGATGGACAGACGACTTAATAAAGGAGAGGCCTATGTTCAGCAGTGGACGTCTTATGGCTGAAATGATGATGATGATGTCAAATTTACAGCGATTGTGATTCCGATCTCGTTAGACAATATCCCTTAAATATCTCCATAGCGATATAACTCAAGCCGTGGTAGCCCAGCGGTTCGAAGTGTGGCCTCTCAAGCAGAGGGTCGTGGGTTTAAACCCCGGGCTCGCACCTCTGAATTTTTCGGAATTTATGTGCGATACCGAATTTGATATTTATCACGAGCTATTCGGTGAAGGAAAACATCGTGAGGAAACCTACACACAGCGACGAAGTAATTCAACGTTATGTGAAGTTCCCAATCAGCACTGGGCCCGCGTGAGAACTATAGCCCAATCCCTCTCATACTGAGAGGAGGTCTGTGCCCTGCAGTGGGACGTATATAGGCTGATGATGATGATGATGATGACATAACTCAACCATCAGATAACTAATAATACGTCAAAGGCAATCAGTGCCAACATATCAAAATAAATATGACGAAAATAGCGTATCAATGGCGCGTCCAGCGATAGCAGCTGTGCCTGTCTGTTTATCTGTCATTCCATTCGGACTGGGAAGTGTGAAGCGATTGACGCCCTATCATACAATAGTTATGGACACATAGTAGTATAGCGCTCCGTGGATATGCCAAAATGGAGGGAAGGTGCCTTGAAAATTGTAGGTTATAATTTACTGAAAGAAGATTTTACTGAAAACTTTATAGATTTTACGCGACATACGATGAATGATTGATGGCAGCAAAACGAAATTCCACAAACAATTTCACATCGGCGTTTATAATTAAGTATTCAGGTATTCAAATTTTTATTGCATTATAAACTTTTTACAACAAATATGACAATGATGTGAATGATTGCCCATGTGGTGTCGAGTTAGAATAGCACCTCCCCTTTTCTTCCCGTGAGTGTCGTAAGAGTCGTCTCTGGGAAAGGGTTAGTGTATTGTGGGCGATGGGCTAGCTAACCTGTCACTGAAATATCACGTTTAAACATCTGGTTACCCTGAAATTGAAAAAAGTGGCAATGGATTTTTGAATTCATGTACTCTGCCTACCCTGAATACAGGCGTGAGAATATGTATGTATGTGTTTATGAAACGCGAAAACTTAGTCATGATTTTTTCTTTGTAGCATTTCGTGCCTACCCCAATTGGAAATACAGGCGTGATGTATGTAGATGAAAGAACAATAAACTGACACTTCGGCTGCCCCCGAGTGTTTCCGAACTCTCTCGTGTCTTTACGGAAGTGGCTCCATAAAAAGACCGCATCCTGGCGACCTATCTCGTCACCCCTCGTTAACCGTTGCATAGGATATATCGATGATGCATCGAGCGCAAGTCGCATGATTTGCGACTGCGCAGGTGCGGACGCAAATACGCTTCGGTTTCGACACGAATCGGCACTTGGTTGCGGCTCTCAAAGTTTGGGTACTTTGTTGTGAATGGACGGGACAAATGCAAGATTTTTTAGGTATAGTTTCGGTCAAGGAAACTTGTGTCGGAAATAAAAAATAACGTTGCTACCAAAAAACGTCAAAAATGACTCCTTTGTTTTTTTTGTAGTAAACACAAACTTCACGCCTAAGTTACCAAACAGCAAATGTCAAGTGTCATACGAATGATCAACAGTCACATACCCGACTGGTGATGGTTCACAGAGATATACCTACATAAATAGGTCTGGTATTAAAAAGTGTTATTAATTTGTTGTTCCGTCAAAACACTCAACTTATTTTATTTGTCACTCAAAATGGTACGCGTTTTTTTTAACGGTTAAAGTCAATCTGGAATCAAATAGCCTGTGACAATTTGACGTTACTAGCTATGTCAGTGTGTTGATCTTTTTTCTTAAATACCCAAGTAAATTATCTGGACAGGAAATTTGTTACACTCTGTGTAGCAGAACTCTAAAACATGTAACTAATCAATAAAAATGCCACACAAAATGTTATTTTGACGCAAAGTTTGAGCACCTCGTGTCATAAGTCCGGCCCGTCGATAAATCTATGAAAATGAACGCGCTTTAATGTCGCGGGAATGCTTTCATGATCGCACGCGCCGGGGCCGGACTGTGCGCATATTTAATTATGATTATTTGCAAGCGAGCGAAGCGAGCGATTTAAAGATGTAAAGCATTCGAAAATGCATCTGTCTCGGAATTATACTTTTTTTGGGAATGAAAAGTAGCTTATTGTAAAAGGATAATAAAAGCTCGAGGTTCACATCAAAAGTCACTAATAATAACACAAGTAAAAGCAACTAGAGGCAATCCAGCGAACTAATTCTTTGACCATTTTATGAAGTAAGTAGTTGATTGTATCGACAAAAGATTACCTATCACCGATCTGGACAAGGCACATCACGATGTGGCCAATGGATTGCGATAGATTTCATGAAATGTTACTTCACGAAACTCGAGCATTTCGTGATAATTATGGACAATTTAACGATAGAACCACGACATTATGTACATTGTACAATGACCAACTGCAAAACGCTGTATTAATAAATGTAGGCATAGATTTTCTTTATCGAGGAATGCGATGTCGCAGAGACTTTTGTTGTAAACTTGTTCTTAAATGTATCAGAAATCAATTGGTTCGAGTATTTTCTCGCTCTTTTCCTTAAACATATTTAATATTAAATTAAATCCAAGTCCGCACCCACAGTAATAAGTAACGGGGTGTCTCGTGGATCGAAGTGCATCTAAATATAATCGCCTCTGCGAACCGATGCAAGACGAATTAATATCTTGCTGCTACATTGTTTTACTTTATTTAAATTTATAATTGGCAGCACATATTTTCTAGTAGCTGTGGTTAGAATAACTCCTCAATGTTTCTTCTATGGATGTCGTAAGAGGCAACTAAAGGTTATTAGCTAAGTCCACACCAGTGCGCTTTCACGTTCACTTTCTTCCTCTGACGCATGCCCGTGCAACCACGCGCTGAAACTAGATCCGTCCTCAATGGAGACGCGCTGGCGGCATGCGCTGTTGGTGGTTACACGGGCATGCGTCAGAGGAAGACGCAAGGTGAACGCGAAAGCGCACTGGTGTGGACTTAGCAAATGTATGCTTCAGGCGACAGGGCAACCTGTCACTTTTATATTTCTCTCATCAAAGTTTCATTCTAAAAACTGAAATCATATTAAAAGTAGCTACGAGACTTCTTCTTCTTAATGTGCCACTTCACTACTGAAGGTTGGCAGTCAGCTCCCCAAATCGGACCCTGTCCATGGCGAGTCTGAACTCCTCCACGGTCCTGATGCTCTACTCCCTGACGTTCCGGAGCCATGACAATCTGCGTCTCCCGACCCTGCGTTTACCAGCTATTTTTCCCATCATTATTGTTTGGAGAAGATGGTACCGATATTGCCCAAATAAGCGATTTTTCTTTGTTTGATCAAACGAACAGGTTCAGCTGTTTGCTGTTTACCCTTTCGCTTGAGGACGTCGATGTTAGTGACATGGTCCACCCAACGGATGCGCAACATTCTACGGTATGACCACATCTAAGCCGCCAATTTTTACGAAGATCTTCTTTGAGAGTCCAAGCTACGAGACATGGAATAGTCTAGTTTTGACTGTGTATCGTTTTCTGTACGCTGCCTACTTCGTTTCGGCGTACAGGAGTACTTTTTAAGCCAATATGGGATAGGCAGAGATCATGGAAGGCTTACACAGACAAAACCATGACTATTCCTAGCGCAATTTTAAGGTCTTGAGTTAAATGGTAACAGGTTGCTGTATAGGATACATCTTAGGATATATAGGATGTATAGGATACATCTTAGGATATATAGGATGTATAGGATACATCTTAGGATATAAGGATGTATAGGATACATCTTAGGATATATAGGATGTATAGGATACATCTTAAGCGACACATCTACATCTTTAGAAACTATGTGAGTAGGTTAGGACCTATTCACATAGTTTCCTCTTACGATGGCAACGGAAGCAATGGAGAGGTGTTTAGTTTGCCGATACAACATTTTTTTAACAGTGTCAAGAAAACAGTTGTAATGACATCAATGCAAAAAACAACGCAGAACTTGTCCCTTGCGCTCCAGCGTGCTTTCAACTTAAAATTAAACTTCAACTTGAAAATAATCTTTAACTACGGCACATAACGTAATAACGTTCCATCGCAGCGACGTAAAAAGCAATCTTCTTAATGGAATTTCAATTTGAACTGAAAGTTAACTGGAAATCCAACTAGGTGCGATGCAATATCACGTCGCTACAGTAACCAGGTTGTTGGTTTGTCTGTCTGTTTATTTAAACAGGTTGACGGCAAATCCACCGTACAATTTTAACCATACAATCACGTGTATGTCCCCGAATGGGGTAGGCAGAGCTCACGAAACGTGACATGGACAAAAAACGACTATTTCACGTCTCTCAGCCACTTTTAGCATAGTAAGTTTAGTTTTAAGAATTGATGGAAGTGGTAGGATAGTGACAGGTTGCTAGTCTGTCGCCTAAAATACACCTTAACCTATTTCCTTGGTCACCTCTTACGACATCCACGGAAGAAATGGAGAGGTGTTATTCTAAAGGTGCATTTAGGTACCATCGAACCAATTGATTCCTGACCCACCATAGAACCAATTCACAGTGAACGCCATAGTGACATTGCATTGCTTGACAAAGGAAATGTTTATGACGTTTATTGTGACAATGTTCTGCGGTGGCTCAGGAGTCAGTTGGTTCGATTGTACATAAGGGTAATAGTATGTAACGTCAAAATCCTTTTCCAACCCGATCCTACTCCAGCATCCACAAGATTAATAGTGTTTTTAAATACAAAATCTTTGAAGCAAACCCACCCAAAACTCTTAGTGCAGTTGGGGTGGTAAAAAGAAAAATCTATACGGAGTCCAACCCCCTCCCACCCCCTATGGCGAGACATAAATTGAAATACTATCGGTCCAGGAATACCTAGCTCTAGATTTCTGATATAATGCGCGTCGAGTCTTCATTAAATGAAGATATATATTATATGAGATTCTTTGCGAGGAAAATGCATCGTGCAGGGAAAATGCGTGCCGGGTTAGAATAGCACCTCCCCCTTTCTTCCCGTGGGTGTCGTAAGAGTCGACTCTGGGAAAAGGTTAGTGTATTGCAGGCGATGGGCTAGCAACCTGTCACTGCGATATCACGTTTAACCATCTGGTCACCCTGAAATTGCTAAACGTGGCACTGGATTTTTGAATTCATGTGCTCTGCCTACCCCTCTTGGGAATACAGGCGTGAGAATATGTATGTATGTATGTATCAATGACCGATGTGACCGACTAGATGTCAGCTATCGGATAAGTAATACACGACCAAGTAACAAACATAGGTAAGTGGCTCCACAATCCCGGTTCGCGATGGTACGATGGTGACAGCTTCCTAGCGTCGCCTTAAGCATAGCTGAACCTATTTCCTTAGTCGCATCTTACGACATCCACGTGAGAAATGGAGAGGTGTTGTTCTAAAACCCGACACCACACGGGATATTCAGTTCAATACTCAGGGTTAAGTATAACACTCCGCTTCTCTAGTGGATGCCATGAGTGACCAGGGAAATAGCAGGTTAAGGTATGTTTTAGGCGACAGACTAGCAACCTGTCACTCTGCCAACTTAACAAAAAAGATATGTCAGAAGTGGCCACGAAACTTTAAACAGTCATGTTTTTGTCTATGTAGCGTTTTATGTGCTCTGCCTACTCCATTTGGGAATACAGGCGTGCTATTATATTTCCTTGGTCCTCTTGACATCCACATAGAGTCGGGTAGTTGCACCAATAGTCACCAAAAATATTACTGCACTTTCTTTGATACTTATTCCCTTTACTTATAGATCCATCAGGGCTCAAAGGCGAGCTACCCCCACCGGGAGGGGGTTGAAGCTGTTAGTATGCATCTTGACACAAATTGGAGCCGTATCGGGCTAGCAGGGAGCCCGGACAGCCTTCATTTAGTTTCTAATTTATATTTTCGTTTGAAATATTAGTGGAAATTTGGTTGAGCTGTAAAAATGTTCAGAGACGGCCCAATGTTCGACGTTGTACCTGTATGTGGCTTCTATATTTCACATTCTAATAGAAAAACCACCTGTGTGGTGTCGGGTTTAGAATAACACCTCTCCATTTCTTCCGTGGATGTCGTAAGAGGCGACTAAGGACATAGGGTTAGGTATATTTATTTTAGGCAACAGGCTAGCAACCTGTCACCAATGTATCTTACACCATAAACCTACAAATATATGGTAGAAGTGGCGACATAACGTGAAATAGTTATCGTTTTATCTAAGTAGCGTTTTGTGCGCTCTGTCTACCCAATTTGGGATTTTCTATAAAGGTGTCAATCACTCGGGCGTTTACCTTACACAGTTGAGCCAGTCAAATTATTTCCTATCTGTGTGTGAGTTAAAAAACTCTTCTGCGTTCTTTACATTACTGGCCACAAAGAATCGCATTCGAAAAAAAAATCCGAAAGATATTCAAATTTAAACATCGAACGCGTAGTCGACCACTACACGAAACTACTCCATATCATACTGTCTAATGCAAGCGCACACCCGCCTACCAGTACATAAGTGCTAAACGTAAACACATACACGCGAAAAAAGCCAGAAAATCTACGTGACGTGAAACCTAACCAATAGGCAATGGCGTATCGAAACCTTACGCTTTCTCTGCCAATTTGTAAAGAACTCCCGCGCCCCCTCAATCGCTTCAAGCCAGCGAACAAAAAAGCGACCAGTGGGTACGATCAGAGCTCAACGTAAAATGGCTGCCTGATATTGAGAACGAACGCTGCTCTGTGATTGGTTGATCGGTTCCATGCCATTGGGCAGTGTGGCGCACACTCGAACCGATATTTACGAACGTTCGACGTTTGAACGTGTGCACGCCTTCGTATCGATAGGTATTTTATAGGCGCGATTGACGTGTGGCCAGTAGGTATTGATTTTGATTCGTGAAGCGTTGTCGGCGATCGGTGAATCATAAAGCGCTCTTCCCAATTTGGAACGCGTTCGAATTTTAAATGTAAACAATTGCTGGCACGACGATTAAACGAATTGTTACGATAAAAATGTCATCCGTCAACAATTATTAGGTAGTTAAGTACTTACATAATTTTTAATTAAATTACATCTGACGTCGTTGTAAAATAACAAAGTTGTCTCTTAGTTATGCAATTTCTTGCATAAGGTAGGCCATCAATACTTCTCTAAATAGTGTTACTAAATACAAATCGTATAAACTACAGAACGCCATTTCAAATCCAGTTTCATAATTTAAACCACAAATCAACCGTTATTACCGGCCAGGACGACGTTCCAGCCAGTATTCACCAACTTTTTTTTAATCCATAGATTCGCCAGCCAGTCTCCCATTAAAAAGCCTGGCTGAATCAAGCGAACTCATTACTCAGCTATTAATAAAAAAAGTTCGCATCCGAGTATTCAGTGGCGGTATTAACGAACTAGATAACGCAAATATATGCTTTTCCTACGTACTTATTTAAAAATGGAAAAATATTTTCCGTTGGGAACGCGTTCGATGCAGACTGCCGGCGGAGTTTGAAAAAGGAATAGGTTGCTTTTTAAAACACGTTTATGCTGCATGTTAATGTTTTCGATTTTTAAAGCTAAAGGAAAAGGCGCGTAGAAACTAAAAATACTTAGCTAGGTTGTGCATTGTTAACTGTCAAATTTTGAAACTTCCGTTATCTAGTGACAGATATAATAAAACCTAAATTACTACCAAAGGTTAATTTAATAACTACAGATTATATTTTATTAAATCATTCGCGATGAAACTCTCTTTCACGTAAAAAAAATGGTGCATCCGTTCTGACCCTTTACAACCGAGTTGATACGATTGTGAGGGTAAAAATTCAATTGGACTTGAACCTGTCTGTGCATCATCTCAAGTTCTTCATCATCTCTTCTATCCATCATCTCTTACTCTGAACTGGAGAGAGTTTTACGAAGATGCTCTTGATTGGTTTTTCGAAAAAAAAAAAAAAAAACCTCCCGTGTATTGTCGGATTAAAATAAACTTGCCAAGTGCGAGTCGGACTCGCGCACGAAGGGTTCCGTACCAAAAACTGCAAAAAATCAGAATTTTTGTATGGGAGCCCCCCATACATACTAACTTTATTTTCATTCAATTATTTATTTTTAAAGTAGATATTTAATTAAACTTTCTGTGAGCATTTCAAGTATTTAGCTGTTACAATTATTTAAATAGACCCAAAAAAGCAAAAAAAATATGCAAAAAAAATAGGGTTTTTGTATGGGAGCCCCCCTTAAATACTTATTTTATCTTATTTTAATTATTTCCTTTTAAAGTAAATATTTAATTAAATATTCTGTGAGCATTTCAAGTATTTACCTGTTACAGTTATTTAA
>BHDV01065363.1:343235-359239 GCA_005406045.1 Adoxophyes honmai
CAAAATCTACAAATTCACCAATTTTCAAAACTCCCGGAAATCTTTCCAGGTAACCCCTTTAATTCGTTTCTATTGACTGGATCATTCGAAAGAACACAAGTAATAATATCTGTTTAAAATAGTAAATAAAAAAAAACTATTTTTTAGCATCGACATCGCCCCATCCCTAGAGTTCCGATATAATATTTTACATTTAATAGTGATGCGGCACTAAAAATCTTTTGCACATGGCGCCGCTGTACGTTCCTTTTCATATTTAGAACTTGTGTAGACGCGAATGATTCGTTCGCTGCCTCTATTTTGTTCTAGAACGAGACAAAAGATGAGCGGATCATCATCTATGCTCATCTATACATACATACAATCACGCCTGTATTCCCAAATGGGGTAGGCAGAGCACACAAAACGCTACATAGACAAAACGACTATTTCACGTTTTGTGGTCACTTCTATGGTTGAAATTTTTAGGTACTTACAACAAGGTAAACAAACAAAGCCAACCCGACAAAGTTAAAAATCACGTAAGGTATATGTTGCTACATTAAATACGACACTTTCTATTTTAGTCGCATTACAAGGAGAGTGTTTGTTTATCTTTTTTTACCTAAAAAACCACAGAGCGAGTCCAACCCGCTCTTAACCGATTTATTCTTTAAAAGTAAACTTGCACCCCACACTACCCTGTAGCGGAAGCTGGTCCAGGCTTTATGGCCTTATAAAGAAGGGGTAGTAGGGGGTGGCTTTGATTTTATTTAAAACACACTAACTCATGGTTTGCAGGTATATTGAAAAATTTTGCAAAACTATAGTCGTTTGTTTAGGGTGGTAGGGGATTTTAAAAGCTTGTGCGAGAGTTTAAGTGTTTAGTGGAGTTCGTTTGGTTAGGGAAATTGAATGTTTATCAGGTTGACCGCCTTCATAATTTGTTCGCATTATAGGACAAACTTCACCATGAAGTTTAATATTGAGTATTTATGTCATGCAACTGGCTGGAAACAGTAATCAGGCCAATTTTAGAAGTGTCTAAATCTGCTAGACATCCAATTTCCCTGACTGTACAAATTGGAATGCAGGGTGTCCAGTATTGTTGTCAACGACACAGAGCTACATACGTCGAGTCGTCGCGTTTGTCGCACGACACGTTGTGTCACGATTTTCTACCGTGACTGTTGATGAATTTTGGAACGTCTTGTTTTGTTTCTTTATCTTAAGTATATTTTTAATGCCCGTGTGGTGTCGGGTCTAGAATAGCACCTCTCCATTTCTTCCGTGGATGTCGTAAGAGGCGACTAAGGAAATGGGTTTAGGTATTCTTTAGGCGACAGGCTAGCAACCTGTCACTATTATACTACCTCTTACATCTGTTTTCAAACCCAAAATGTTGCTAGAAGTGGCTGCGAAGCGTGAAATAGTCATAATCTTGGTTATGTCTATTTCACATTTCGTGCGCTCTGCCTACCCCATTTGGGATTATAGGCGTGATTATTATGTATGTATGTATGTATTTTTAATGACGTGTTGTTAGCTTCTATATTTTAAGGACGGAATTTCATAGACATTGGATTACACGATAATCTAGAGGAAATCTTTATTAAATTTATTGTGACAATGTTCTGTGGGTCAGGAATCAATTGGTTCAAGTGTACACAGAAAAAATAACCTTTTCATCTTTTTGCTAGACAAGCCATAAGCAAATCATAATTTCTACAACCCATTCCAAAACATTTATAACGTATTTTCCCAAATAGACAACCGAGACTCCCGTATTTGGCATCCAAATAGATAGACTCTGTTCCGAGATAAATATCTAGAACAGAGTTCTAGAATGTTCTCCGCTTGCGTTAATACTTCCCATTTTTACCCGTCGGGGTAAAAGATCGCTGCACTAGCCAATAGACGAATACCAGTTGAATGTTAGGAAAATATATAAAATATAAAATTTCAGATTGAGAATTTTACGGATAACTCACGTTTATTAAATCGAATTTAGCCCGACCTGTTTCAGGCTAATTCGTAGTCCTTCAACTAGGAGCCGCGGCGGCTGCTGCTGCCAAACCCGCACTGCGCGCCACCGCTCTCTTCGTGCGACTTTATTTAATAAACGTGAGTTATCCGTAAAATTTTCAACATGAGTGAGTCTCACGGTAGTTTAATATTTAATAGACAATTTCAGGTTTCTCCATTTCTTCCGTGGATATCGTAGGTGGCGACAATCGAAGGCGTATTGGAAGGTTAAAGTATATTGTAGGCGACAGGCTAGACCTGTCACTATTATACCTGCCAATTCAAAACCTAAAAAAAATATGCTGGAAAGTGCCACGGAATTTGAAACAGTCTTGGTTTTGTCTATGTAGCTTTTCTGCTCTGCCTATAACATCTGGGAATACAGGCGTAATATGTATGTAGAAGTCAATCACATCAGAAACATAGTGTTCCAAAAATCTTAGGTATAACAGAGGTGGGTGCTTCTTAATAAGACCTCTTAGTTACAGTTGGACTGGACCGGACCGATGGGCATGAATCGTTACCGAATGTACTCCTAGGGATGACCAGAGGAGCAGAAGCGTCCAAGAGGTTGTGGGACGTTCTGAACACTTTTCAAAACTATTGGTACTTAGGTTAGAAGAAGAGAAAGGAAGAGTGGCAGAAGAAGGGGAGGGAGATTTTATGGCGATATCTACTGGATCACCTAATAGAATTGTTTTTTTCTGGATACATGGCTACTGTAAGTGTAGTGTGTCTTTTAAAGAGCAGCGCAGACGACAGACTTTTTGTGCGATTGAGTCTGCAGCGCACAAAAAGTTTGCATGGATTGTAGACATTGTGCGCCGGACTTTTACTGCATATAATTTCATAGGTTCTATTTTCACAGACTAAAAAGTCCGTCGCGGATAGTCTGTCGTCTGCGCAGGGCCTAAGTGACTTAGGGCCGATTGTTCAATCACCAGATAAATTTATCTGCCAGTTAAAATTATTGCTATCCTTTTTTCGCGTCATATAAAAGAAAAGTGACAGCCAACATTTATCGGACAGATATGTTTTATCTGGTGATTGAAAAATTAGCTCTTAGTAAATGTACCTACGATTTTCTTATAATAAATATGAAACTAATAGCCCAAGTTAAATTAAAAATGTCTCCGAAACCTCAAAATGAGGTCACAGGCAGCAAACTCGTTATCGGCTTCGCAAAGCGCCAACACCTCACAAAGGTAAGAAAATGTACTAAATAACCCCTTTGATGGCGAAAGAGTTGGCCAGAATACGTTGCATTTTAACAAGTTTAAAATACTTTATGCATAGACATTACAGCTTCGGGTACCGTCGGCATGCCCGATGTGCTCACGGCGCCAGCCAATAGCGTCAGCCAATTTGAATATAGAACGGAGAAATAACGGACGCTCCGCTTAAATGTTCGTTCGGAATTTTTGAGCGGGAATTTCACGTTTCGAATTGCGAATTTTGGAATTTTGAACAGCTGCGGTTTCGGGGATTTATCCCGTAGTTCTGGAATGGTAATGTGTGAGTTAGTGGGGCTTAGGTGTAGGGATGTGCCGCGGGCATACTCATCCGCGAGTATTACTTTTTTCGCCGACTGGATTGTTGTATCACAACCAATGATCGTAAACTTTATAGCAATTTTCTAAGGAGACGATCAATGAAATTGAGATTAATTGTTACATTTCTAACTCTAATATGACGTACCTACAATCTGCATATACTTTTAGAGTAACAATAGTGCAATGAAATTGCATTGAAAATTTACGATCACTGTAATCACAGCACATAACATTACATTTACTACGTAATGTATGTAATTGTGAGATATATTGATCAAGAGACATGTCACACCACTTGACTTTTTCCCAAACTAGACAATGGCTGACAGCGTGTTAGTATACTTACGTACACAATTTATCACCTACACTTGAGAACAAACATTCGTGTTCAAATATCACATTTCATAGACATTTTCTCTAACCATTGGGCAATTTTTTTCTTACAAGAATCAAAATTTCGTAAACAATTATTTTCCAAGATCGATCGTACCTAGTATTAATTTGCTCAGCTATTTTTCATATGAGGAATTCCTACTATTGAACTTAGGTACTGTTATGTTACTGTCACGATAGTGAGATCACATACTCACAACTATTTCGTCGCATCACTATAGCGGAAAATCGGAACGTGGAGTTAGTTTGAACGTTTATCACCCCTCCTTTACTTAAAGGGGGGTGTATTTTAAAAATTTCCTTCTTTATGGTAGCTACTGAACGCAGGCAATTTAACATAACTATAGAGAATGTAGTATTGATAGTTTAAAACACGGTTTTAGTTTTATTTCAAGTTATTCATTCCAGTGGACCAGTATTTGGTGGGACTTAAGAATAAGAAAAGTCATACAGTATATTCACATCATACTTGCGTTCGCAAATGGTGTATGGCAGCACAGGCAACGCTACGTAGACAACCATGACCATTTCACGTTTAAATTTAAAAAAAACCGGCCAAGTGCGAGTCGGACTCGCGCACCGAGGGTTCCGTACAAACCTGCAAGGTTAACAAAGTTCGTTCATTACGACAATCGAGTCATAACTATGGTATTTTTATTATAGATAGCTCTACGCGTTCATGAGGAAAAAGTAATAAGTTTATAATATTTATTAAAAAATATATATTTTGTAATGTAACTTAAAAATTTAAGGTTTTCGGAATTTTTCCTTTATGTGTGCTATAAAACGTTGCTTCATCAAATTTCAAGATTCTAGGTCGACTGGAAGTACCCTTTAGGTTTTGATTCCCTTGCGAGTACTTGCGAGTTTCAAAATATGCAGCTTAAATTGCTGTTTCTTTTGATTGCGTTGACGTAGAAGTTTGATTTTGTTACAGCTTAAAGGTATTATAGACCTGAGTATTTGGTATGAATTTCAATTTAATACCTCTACGCGTTTATGAGGAAATGGGTAGTAAGTTTAAAATTATTAAAAAAATATATATATTATGTGATGTAACTAAAAATTTATGGTTTTCGTAATTTTTCCTTTATCTATGCTATAAGACGTTGCTTCGTACCAAATTTCAAGATTCTGAGTTCACGGGAAGCACCCTGTAGGTTTTGATTCCCTTGCAAGTGTCGAAAATTAGCGGCATAAACGGCTGTATCTTTTGATTGCGTTGGCTTAGAAGTTTGATTTTTTCACAGCTTCAAGGGACAGTAGACTTCAGTAATTGATATAAATTTCAGCTTCATACCTGGACGCGTTCCTGAGAAAAAGGGTCTTGACAGACGGACGGACGGACGGACAGACGGACAACAAAGTGATCCTATAAGGGTTCCGTTTTTTCCTTTTGAGGTACGGAACCCTAAAAGGAGTGTTCAAGAAGACATTTAAGACATTTAACTAACGGCATGTACCCATCATTAACCAAGGGCCAAAGTAACGCATTTGACCGGTTTGCACACAAGTTCTTAAAACAAATTTAGTAAAATAGCTTCTGTAATGCTATATAACAAAGTATTTACGAGTACATACGGACGTATTTATGCAGAAAGGAACCAACCCACACGATCATTTCTTGAGATAAAGCACTTTATGTTTATGAACAAAAAGTTCCTATTTCAAAACTATCATCGTGTGGGTTGGTTCCTTTCTGCATAAATACGTCCTACATACCATGGCCGTCCACCTACAAGATGGACAGACGACTCCATAAAGGTCGTCGGAAGACGAGGATGTAGGTCGCTTCTAACCGGTACATGTGGAAGTCCTAAGGGGAGGCCTATGTTCAGCAGTGGAAGTCTAATGATACTGATAATCGTACATACATCACGCCTGTATTCCTTAATAGGGTAGACAGAGCACACAAAATGTTACACAGTAAAACACATGACTGTTCCACTTTTAGTAGCTACTTTTGGCACAATTTTAGGTGGACACATTGATGAAAGAGATATAGTGACAGGTTGCTAGCCTGTCACCTAAAGCATACCTGAACCCATTTCCTTAGTCGCCTCTTACGACATCTACGAAAGAAATGGATAAGTATTATTCTAAGTCCGATACCACCATTGAGGATAGAACCTATAGAGTACTAATGTCATCTTGGTTGTTCGGAAATTATTCCGCAAAACAATTGAAGTGATCGCTGTGCTCTTATTGGCCGGTCCAAGATCGCGCGTAACGCTAGTGCCTTTTTCTCTACGGTTATTGGCTCTGTACAGTTTCTGTGACAGTGACGGTGACGTTTAGTATGTTGAAATCAACAAACTATTTGCGGACCGGGGTTGCGAACATTGTTTCTCTATAGGTTCTATCCTCTATGGATACCACACTATAATTACTGAGGTAAAAGTATCAATGCTCGACGCCTCAACGCCCAGTAGATGACACCCTCTGACACCAGTCTTACTATGACACAAGGTTGCAAGTGCCAAGTATTGGGTCAGTGTCGAGCACAGGGACGTTTACCTTTATATAAGGTTAACCTTATATAAAACTGAAGTAAACTCCATTTAATCCGAGCCGCTTTCATCAGTTCTCTTTGAACTCTGCACTTCTATTTTATATAAAAACTTCTACATAGTAAAGAAACTGCGCCAATACAGTGCACCTGCTCTCCCCCCATCCGTGGGGGTGATATCAACCCAGCAACGTGTTAAGCGATTTCTGGAACGTATTTATTGTGCCCTGAAAAGAATTTTAATTTCACACTGTTTTTAATTTTCATTTGGAGTTATGTGCTTCTTAAATTGGATTGGAGTTAGAAAATGTTTATGTTTCTTCAAGGTAAGTTTAGGTATGCTTTGGGCGATAGGTTAGCATCTGGCACTATTATGATTATGACTCTTCCTACCATGATTCTTTATCATCATGTCATTTCTTTCCTATTACGATTCTTCTCTTGTTATGGTCACATTGATCTTCAAGTTTGTGCGCGTGGAATACGTAAATTGTTTTTTGAAAACAATTATTCCAACAAGTCAGATCTTACACATCTTATTCATTGATTAACTTGACCTAATTTATTTTTCCGTGCAAAAACACGTCCAAAGAAACAATATTAACTTGACTTACGTTAATTTATAAACACAGCTTTTTGTGTATTTATCGAATCATGCGCCGATATTATTTTCGTCGAACACGAGGCAGGAACTTTGAAAACAACTGCCACGACTCCAAATAAAGGGCTGCGGATGAGCCTGAAACATGTCGAGCTAAACTCAATTTACGATCCGAGTTATCCTTATTTTCATTATCCTGGGTATATGAAGCGATGAAAACAACCGCTCATTGTCCAATATCTTCAACGATTCTTTTATTGAACATAGATTACGATATTTACCGACTACTCCACGCTCATTCCAAATAGTCTCAAACGCGAACTCAAAAACCGTACTATTTCCCCATCTTCTTATTTAGACGCAAACATTGTTCGAGAAACTTGAAACGGGAGCGATCGCAAGGCATTTTTCCGAACATACATGAGGGGGGTGCCCCCACTCCTACGCAGAGTAGGAGGGGTACAGAGCCTGCGAGGCTGTTCGATTTTATGGGCAGTCATCTGTTTTAGAAGACTGTTAAATACAGGTCTGGTGTCGGACTTAGGATATAATTTCTTCATTTCTTTCAAGGAATGTGAGAGGTGATTAAGGAATTAGGTTGCAGTATGTTTTAGGCGACAGGTTAGCAACCTGTCACTATTAGATATCTTTTAATTGACCTGCATGTGGCTACGAAAATGTTATGTAGTCACACGAACACAAAAGAGTGATTGCAAGGTTTCCAGAAATATTAGTAAGTAAAACACGGGAAGAATTCATGGTTCTACTTAGTTCAATGGTTTGAAAAACTGAATGTGGAACTTGAGTTTCTAGTGATCCTAGTCCGTAATTATTAACACGAATGGCGAGTTTAATTTAAAAAACCTAATAAGAACCCTAGACCTATAAATATAACTTGTTTATTAACCATCAAGTAATATACTTAGGTGCTAACTACCCTGATAATAAACAACCAACTGTCTCTTCACTTACTGATAAAACGTTAAATGAAACCACTGATGCGCCAAAGGAACTTTTCTTCGATAAAATCTCTGAATCTCGTCACAAATTCCTAGTTACCTATGACTAAAATGATGACTACCAAATCTCAAGAGTTTGCGTCATTTTTATTCCACAACACATCAGCCCAATCTGTACCTCAACGCTACTCTGTTCTTCTTCGTCTCGCCGATACTCGCCGTTGTGTGCAGCATCCAGCGCTGAAAGACGCCTGTGACGCTACACCAGCCCTGAAAATGTATGCCACCCCCCACCCCGTGTGAACACCCACACAGCTGCACCAGAAAAAAGCTCGCAAGTGCTCCGATCGGTACTGAAAATACGACCACGCGGCTGTGTGCGCCGTGAAAGATTACTCCTATGTACGATATATTTTCTCCGAGATTCGACTGTGAGCGTTAGTACGCTTGTGTGCGAGCCTGTGTGCGCGTTATTGACATTTTTCTACATGAATTTTACGTGGTTGATTTAGATTTGTATGTAGGTGTTTGTTTGTGCGCGTGAATTATTTGTGGTGGCTTTCGATGTTCGCGGAATACTGAATGGTGTAATTAATTCGTTTGAGATGTACAGTTTTGGTTTTTAGCACGAATTGGGTTCGCGTTCTGTGTTAGAAACACAGCTCCGTTTCTTCGATACATACATATTCTCACGCCTGTATTCCCAGGAGGAGTAGGCAGAGCACATGAATTCAAAAATCCAGTGCCACGTTTAGCAAATTCAGGGTAACCAGATGGTCAAACGTGATAGATGATTGATTTTCGTGATTTCTTCCATAGGTGTCATTTAACTCGACTAAGGGATTTAGGCATGCTCTAGGTGACAGGCTAGCAACTTGTCACTAGTAGCTATAACAATAGCTCTTTGTTTTGACCCTGTAATTTCTCTCTATAACGCTCAGCTTACTCCGTGTGGGAGTAAAGGCATGATTGTATGTTTGTATGTGATCTCAATGCGTTCCTGTGCTGTTATTTTCTATGTCAAAATTAGGTGTCAAATTGTACAGAAAATTTGACAGCTTGACGTCGACCTCATCGATGAGTTTACTTGGTTACTTTAGAGAGTATAGCACCGTTGCTTCTGGGAACGGTTTCTTACAATATATAACGACCTCATGAGAGTGGTGTCCAGCTGACTACGGCAAGGCGCGAGTCAAGTCACGCGCGACATAGACTAGACCTGTCGCTGTCAAAAAAATACAGAAAGTCTATTCGTATACGTCGTATATGTCGAAAGAAATAGGTCAAGGTCAATACCTGTCACTATCTGACTAAAGACGTCAGAAAATGACATTAAATGACTCTACTACTGTCTACTGGCTTAGAATTATTACACGTCTTCGTTTCTTCCGTAGATGTCGTATGCGAATAGGAAATAGGTCAAGATGTTTCCCTATGTGGTATTGGGTTTAGATTATCACCTCTTTATGTCTTCGATGGATAAAGTAAGAGGTGACTAAAGAAAATAGATTTTGGTCTGCTTTACTTTTTTTTTTATCTGATTTGGAACTAAAAAATATGCTAAATGTGGCTATAAAGCGTTAAACAGTCATGATCTTATAGCGTTTTACGTGCTCTGCCTATTCTATTTGGTAATTTGGCGTCATTGTATGTATATATCTATGTATCTCTACATTTTTTGAGATAGCTCCATCATAATAATTTGTTAGGTTTTGAGTTGGCAGGTTTATTAGTGATAAGTTGCTAGCCTGTCGCCTAAACACCTTAACATATTTCCTTACTCGCCTCTTACGACATCCACGGAAGAAATGGATATGCATTATTCCAAACCCGACACCACACTTATCAGTACATAAACATAGCTAGTTAAACTTTTAAAAATCACGTCCTTATTACATTTTGTAAAATGTACTTTAAAAAAACTGTTTTCATATCGTCCACCTCCCCCCTCCATCTAGGTAGGGGGTCCCATCTCGATTCACGACACGTGAACTTGTAGGATCGGGTGGCCCCCCCGGGTGGGGGTCCGATCCGTTTAGCCCGATAATCGTGCTGGTCCAACCTGGGTTCCATGTACTATCGCGAACCGGGATTGTTGAGCCACTTACCTATGTTTGTAACTTGGTCGTGTAATACTAATCCAATAGCTGACATCTAGTCGGTCACATCGGTCATTGATTACACGTCTAAATTGCGAACAGTGGCAAGTGGCTCAACAATCCCGGTTCACGATTACGTCAAAACATGGGCAGGATTGTAAAAACGTATTAAAACTGTGTGGTGTCAGGATGACACTATTCCGATTTTTCAGTGGATATCGTTATGGAAGAGGCGAGTAAGGCAGGTTAAGGTATATTTTAGGCGACAGGCTAGCATAGTTGTACCTGCTAGCTCAAAACCTAACAAAATATGCTAGACGTGGCCACGAATCGTGAACGATTTTTGTTTATGTAGCGTTTTGAGTGGTCTGCCTACCCCTTTCAGGAATACAGGCGTAATGTATGTATGTATTAAAACTGCATTTGGAGTACCTAAGTAATTTTTTTCAGTAGCATTTCGTGAAGACTTTGTGATTGTAATATTTCGGTATGTTTCTCCTCCCTTTTCTTCCCGTGGGTGTCGTAAGAGTCGACTCTGGGAAAGGGTTAGTGTATTGTGGGCGATGGGCTAGTAACCTGTCACTGCAATATCACGTTTAACCATCTGGTTACCCTGAATTTGCTAAACGTGGCACTGGATTTTTGAATTCATGTGCTCTGCCTACCCCTCGTGGGAATACAGGCGTGAGAATATTTATGTATGTATGTATGTTTCTTGTAGCCTTTCTTTTTGTCGGTCTCAGTAATTAAGTTTCGTCTCTATGTCTCAAAGGTCGGCTGTAAGAGATCCCTCAAGGGATAAGTCCCTCTTTGTACTTTACCATTTTGCTTGCATTTTTTTTGTATGACATGATTTTTGTACAATAAAGTATTTACAGATACCTACTTTAATTAATCAGTTTCGAGTTTAGGATTAAATCCATTTTCTTCCGTCGATGTCGTAAGTGGCGAATAAGGAATGGTTAAGGTATGTTTTAGGCGATAGGCTAGCAACCTGTCACTGTTGTACCTGAAAGTTGCCACGGAACATGGAATGGTCTTCGTTTTGTGAATGTAGCGTTTAGAATGCTCTGCGTACCCTATTAAGGCGCTGCGCAGACGACAGACTTTTGTGCGATCGAGTCTGCGGAGCAATAAAAACTCTGAATGGCGCGCAGAGAGTTTCCATTCAGAATTTTTATTGCTCCGCAGACTCGATCGCACAAAAGTCTGTCGTCTGCGCAGCGCCTACAAGAGCGACACGTATATAATTGTATGCTTTTTAATCGGTGGTCAGGACTTGAAAACTAATATGTAGAACAATCGAACCAACTGATTCCTGACCCAGCAGAACGTTGTCACAATAAACGTAATAAAGATTTCCTTTGTCAAACAATGCAATGTCACTTTGACGTTCACTGTGTATAGGCTCCATGGTGGGTCAGGAATCAATTGGTTCGATGGTACATACATACATACATACAATCACGCCTGTGTTCCCAAATTGGGTAGGCAGAGCATACGTACGGCCCACGAAAAGTGGCAAAATCATGATTATGACTAAGGTAAAGTCACCGGTAATGGACATAGAACCAGTAATGGACAATGACTCTTATTTACTACCCACTAAGGAAAAGTCACAACAATCAATTCACAACTCTATGGTCTTTAAATTATGAATGAAGTGTCCATCACTGGTGCTTGTCAACTTAAACCGTCCAAAACTGGTGCCGTTACCTTACATCACGCTTCGCAGCCCAAAGATGGAAGAGGTAGAATAGTGACAGGTTGCTAGCCTGTTGCCTAAAACATACCTAAACCTACATCCTATTTGGATTTTAAGTTGACGTAAATACAATGTAAGTATACATGTATGGAAAAAAGGGCAGACAAAGGTGTTTTGTATCTATAAGGCCAGTTCACACAGGCTGCACTTCAGCAATTTACAGCATTTACGCTATTTTCAATTAAACCCTAATGGCTACGGTCGCCGATGTGCCGATTGTCTAATTGTGGAATTATTAGAGCTGGCGACTGTGACAAGACGTCACAGAAGTGTGACAGTCTTTTGAACTATGAACGGTTTTCAAAGTTTGACGGCTGAGCTTCCTAGGTTTTCCCATTGTCAGGATGGTCATCTGAATTGTGACTAATTTATACGCTGCAAAGACTTCTATAACACAAATAGTTACATCAAGTTTAGTGTTCAGGCCGTTTGAGGAATGTCTTTTGCAGTAATAACATTTCTTACTGAGACTACAGCTATAACAAAGTAAAATCTTCCTGCTACTTCAGTTTTGTGATAGTGACTATATTTACATCCTTATTGTTACTTCACTTTATTTTTAACGGCATTAATTAAACTGACAAATTCTAACCCGGGCATAGCATGGCACAAAATTATCCTTTCAATCAAATATCGATTTTATTAACTACAGCAATTAATATTTAATTTTACTTTCATTTGATAGTTCCGTCAATTCCAATTTTTTTCTCTAACATCAACCAACACCCTCAAACGTTACGACCTTTAACAAAGAAAACCGGCCAAGTGCGAGTCGGACTCGCGGCCAAGGTACATATTTCGTACCAAAAACAGCAATAAAAACACGTTTTATCTATGGAAGCCCCCCTAATTAGTATTTGTTGTTATAGCGGTAATATACATCATCTCTGGAAATTTCAATTGCCTAACTCGTACGGTTCTTGAGATACAGATTCGTGACAGACGGATGGACAGACAGCAGTCTTAGTAATATCCCCTTTTCACCCTTAGGGTACGAAACCATAAAAAGGTGGTTTTAACCACTCCGTGGCACGATCACACCCCTTCTGAAAAACTTTCATTTTAATCGCTGTACATTACACAGCGAACGTTCAAACTTCGCTGCAATGTTCGATACAGGCCCCCTAACGAATATTGAGGGCGATAATCGTTTCATTGATTCAGTTAATTAGTTAATTGCAATTAAGATTGCATAGAACGTTTGTGTTTCTGGGAAAGTTTTCAGACGGTGAAATTTTTGGTATTTGAGTGGTGCAGGGTTTTCGATAACACCACACTAAACATCCGTGGATGTTGTTCCTATTTATTGTTATAAAATCGGTTAAGGTATATTATAGGCGACGGACAAGCAATCTATCACAAGTACCTCTTGATTTAACCTTAAAAACATGCTAGAAGTAACTATGAAGCGTGAAATCGTCATGGTTTAGACTAAGTAGCGATTCATGTGTTTATCCTTCCCTTTACCTTTAAAAAACCTAATGCATAATGTTGTGCAGCTTTAACTGAGTAAGAAACATAAAATTATGATTTTGTGTCACAAATATGACATCCGTACCAATATATAAATGTGAAAGTGTGTTTGTTTGTTTGTTTGTTTGTTTGTCCGTCTTTCACGGCTAAACGAAGCGATGGATTGACGTGATTTTTTAGGTAGAGATAGTTTAGGGCACGGAGAGTGACATAGGCTACTTTTTATCCCGAAAAAAAATGATGTTCCCGAGGGAAAACAAAAATATAGTTTGCTTGATAGATCGATATCGATCGATGATAGAGCGATATCAATCGATAACCGATCGATGGATGATAGATCGATGGCGCTGTGTGTCGTTTGAAACGAGAAGTTTTCTTATAGTTGTGCTTTTTACCGCAATATAACCGAGTTCCACGCGGGCGAAGCCGCGGGCGGAAAGCTAGTAACCTTATATGTATCGAGAGGTTAAATATAGTCCCAGAAACTACAAAGACTACGCTCCAACTAGCATTTTGTGAGCGTTTAAATAATTTAACAAAAGGTGTTAAAGAGAATCGGTGACGCCCGTCTCAGCGTTTGACATATTTTAGAGAAATCCTTCTTCGCCGTAATGAGTGTCATGTTTAGTGAGGAGCGTCAGCAGAGACAACTACTGGCTAGACAAAAAAATGGGTTTGTTTTTATTTATGGACAAGAATGCTTCGATTTCTTTTCTTATCTTTGAATTTGGCAACTTTTCAGTATCTTCCATAATTGGATATTAAAAAAAAACTATTAAGCTCGATAGATAGATTACAAAAAAAAATTGTAAGTAGGTACACGTATTTTTTCTTTCATTTGACAAGCAAGAATTGACGAGGATTATAGTGCGCTGAAGTTTCGAACGACGTCACTACGTTGTACAATTTTAGCACGGCATGACGTCACAAACACCTCACCAACTGATGATCTATCAGGGGCCTACCTTTGTCGATGTATTATTATTTGATAAAACAAAAAACAAGTGTTTCATACTTTCCATAATCTCACTAACGGACTAATTTGAATGATATATTTTTAGCTCAGTACATATTTATGTCTATTTTTAATAGCTTCCAAAATGTCTCACAGCAGAGCAAAACTCTATCCTTTAAAAAAAATAACATGCCTATTATAAAAGAAGCTCATTCAATGTTACATAATATTTTTTCTTCATTCGGCAAATTTTTAAATAAATCGGATAAACGTCGTTACATCAAAATTAGCTCGACATATTTCAAACAAGGAATATCATATTAGGCAAATCTGCTAAAAAAACTAATCCACGGACAAGCTATAAAGCGATTAGGCGACATTTGTCGTGCGACATGTCGAGCGATGTATCGCGACGTCGCCGGACATCGCTCGACATGTCGCGCGACACGTGTACCTTTATACGTGGATATAATGTCGCCTAATACCTATATCTTTGGCTTAAAATAAAAACAATACACGAAACAATGACACATCTGCTGTCCCTCCTTACACCCGGCACGACACACCCGAAGAGTAGCGACGTGTAAAATCTGCATTTCTTTGAGATGCACTTGTCCCCCTACGAGGGGGCTCCACTTTCGCGCTTTGAGCGCCTAGGTTTTGTTGGAGCGCTAGGTTTTGTTCTGAGACTATGTATGTATGTTAGCATTAGTTGTTGTTATCCTTATTTGGGAGATGAATTGTGTTAGGATTTGGCTGTAGGGGATGATTGTGCCTATCAAAATTTCGTTTATATCACGCCTGTTGTAGGCAGATTACAAAACGCTATACGGAGACAACTCTGATTATTACACCCTTCGGGGTTCTAGCATAGGGTAAAGTCACCGGTAATGGACAAAGAACCAGTAATGGACAATGACTCTTATTTACTACCCACTAAGGAAAAGTCATTTGATTTTCAACAATCAATTCACAACTCTATGGTCTTTAAATTATCAATGAAGTGTCCATCACTGGTGCTTGTCAGCTTAAACCGTCCATAACTGGTGCAGTTACCTTATTTTCCAGGTGGTAAGTTGACAGGTATAATAGTGACAGAATACTAGGCTATCGCCTAAAATATACCCTATCCCATTTCCTTAGTCGCCTCTTACAACATCCATGAAAGAAATAGAAAGGTGTTATTAACCCGACGCCACACAGATACCAAACCCATATTCCATTATGGAGTCGAATACAGAATGACCTCTCCATTTCTTCCGCGGATGGCAAAAGAGTCGACTAAGGATAAGATTCAGGTATGCTTTAGACGACAGACAACCATCCGGTCACTAGTACCTATTTTCAGAACAAAGTGTCTGTGACATACAGACAAACAGACGTGCCGATACTATAAGGGTCCCGTGTTTCGCCATTTGTCTTCGAAATGTGAATGTCGTAAGAGGCGACTAAGGAAAAAAGTTTTGATATGCTTTGGGCGACAGGCTAGCAACCTGTCACTATTCTACCTAAGACTTTGCTAGAAGTGTCTGTAAAGCGTGATATAGTCATAATCATACATACATATCGTCACGCCTCTTTCCCACAGGGGTAGGCAGAGACTACTTTGTACAGTCGAGTTCATTAATATCTGAGCATAACCAAGGCTTCAAATATATGTGTACATGGAAGGGTTCGTATATATCTGAGCAGA